>SDVV010017452.1:0-13984 GCA_016164225.1 Gammarus roeselii
AGAGATAAGTTAATGCAGTTTCAACGAAACAAACGAGGTAAAAGGAGTAACCAAGGTGAAAGCATAACCAGGAAGGGGTAGAGAAGGAGAGATAGTGAAGAGTAGAAGGGTCTGAAAGGAAATAGGGTGTTCACCCCCCCCGGTTGGACCGTGACCTCGTGCAACCCGTGAACCAGTAGCTTTAGGGGGAGGGGAGCAGTGTAGCGAGAGGCCTTAGAATAGGCTGTCCCTGCCCAACCTGAGACCGGTATATTAGGGCAGGGCTCTTTCCTTTCACACTGCGCTGGCGCTTGGTTCACTGTATCGTGGGGCGATACAGCTTAGCCTCTCACACCACGGGCGGGTGGCCAGCTTCTCTCGGGTCGGCCTATTGCCTGACCCTTCTATCCGATCTGTTGTGCGGGGATGGTGTGGTGGTCGTATCTCTTTTGATGCTGACTTTTTTGGGGTAGCACAGGGGGTTCCCTGTTTGACCCACGTGCGCTGCACGGGGGTTGAGTTTCCCTTAGTCATAGCTTCCAGGGCTGTTCCCACCATCTACGCAGCCGGGTTTGAGATGCCAGTGGGGCGTCTCAAAACCGGCTGCGTAGAGATGCCACAGGGCAGGTCCTGCTAGTCGCCCCCGGCCCCTTTAGCTCTCCAGTCTGCCCTAAATGCCTTTGCTATTATTACTGATAGTCGAGTTCAGGGAGGATCCGGTCAAGCCTACGCGGAAGTCAATTCAAGACGTTGATGATTTTGTAGGTCATAAGGTCACCGCAGGGTTGGGTATTGAATCGCTTTGGTTGGAGTTTCAACCCGTGCTTCCTGGCGGGGTAGCCATTTAACGTGAAGAAGTTTCTGTACTCCACGTTATTTAAGCTTTTCAGGGTTTTAAAGGTTTCAATTAGCTGTCCTCGAAGCCTACGCTTTTCGAGGGTGAAGAGTTTCAGTTCCCCTAATTTTCTCTTATACCCCATGTGCCTAATGGATGAGATCATCTTTGTTGCCTTAGCCTGTACCTTTTCCAGTCTTTCGATGTCTTGGATCAGGGCGGGAGACCAGAATTGGACGGCATACTCCAATAGTGGTCTAACTAGGGTATTGTACAAGGTTAGGATTATCTCTTTCCCTGTACCTGAATTGCCTTCCGATGTATCTGAGGACATTTTTCTTTCTCGACTTCAGCGCACTGCCTGGAGAATTTCAGGTCAGGGCTAATAAAGACTCCTAGATCTTTTTCTAGGTTGGTGGTCGGGATCTGACTGGCCAATAGAGAGTAGTTCACCGATCCGTTTGCTCTGCCGATGTGCATAACTGTGCACTTGTCCGTGTTGAATGGCATCTGCCATACCTCGGACCATTCCCCGATTCAGTCAAGATCCTGCTGCAGGTACTCGACAGCTGTGAGGTTTGCGGCGTTCGCTCCTAGTTTGGTGTCATCAGCAAATTTTGATATTTTGCTAACGAGGCCTGTGTCTAGGTCATTTATGTAAATGAGGAACAGGAGTGAGCCTAGGACTGATCCTTGGAGGACAACGCTTTTAACCGGGGCCCACGGTGAGCTTGCACCGTTGATCACCACTCTCTGCCTCCTGTCTGAAAGCCAGTGCTCTATCCATTCCTAGAATCTTCTCACTACTCCAAGAGCTGTCAGCTTGGTAAGGAGTCTCTTGAGAGGGACCTTGTCGAATGCCTTCTTGAAGTCAAGTTACAGGATATCGATGGCCCTCGAGTCGTCGTAGATAGAGATTATGTGATAGAAGAATTCCAACAGGTTGGTCAAGCATGATCTCTTACATCGAAAATCGTGCTGACTGTTACCTAGAAGATTGTTCGTTTCCAGATGGTTCAATTTTTGATCTGCAATAATGGACTCCAATATTTTGCCCACATCTGATGTGAGGCTGAGGGGCCTGTAGTTTCCCGGGAGATTTTTCGGCCCCTTTTTGTGGATTTGGGTTACGTCGGCTATCTTCATGTCCTTGAAAACCGCCCCCTCTTCCACTGATTTTTTTTTGGCAATTTTGTGCGAGACAGCCTTTATTACTCTCGGGAGGAAACCGTCGGAGCCAGCAGATTTGTTCGCTTTCAGCTTCTTGATTTTCCTACTATCTCTGCGGCTGTGCATTGGATGTCCACCAAGGGATGCATCCCCCGGTACCTATAATGGAGGGTTCCGGGATTGCATCTACACTCTCTCCGGTGAACACGCAAACGAAGTACTGGCTACGTACCTCCGCTATCTCCGCATTTGTAGTGGTCAGAATTCTTTGGTCCGTGGAAAGTGGGCCGATGGAAGCTCTGATGGGTTTCCTGCTCTTTACGTGGCTGAAGAACTCTTTCGGGTTCTTCGTGGCGGGGAGATTGGGCGCTTCCCCCTCTGTGTCTGCCTAGCTTACTCACCCCCCTTACTAGGGGGAAACGGCTGTATGTCTATACAATACCACTCCACATTGTTCCTTGTGTTCGTTCCACAATCGGTCCGAAGGGTTTTGTTTCCAGCGCCTGTATGCATGGTCTTTGGTGGACATGGGTGCTTGGATGCCTCTGTTAAACCACTTAGGATGTGGCTTTTGGTCGGTTCGCACTACCTTGATTGGGATGCAGCCTGCCTGGACGTCCAGGAATTTGGTTTTGAATTCCGTCCAGGATGCCTCAAATGATTCCAGCCTGGTGGGTTGGAGGTTGTTGAGGTCCCTTTCAAACTTAACGAAGTCCGCTCATCGGAAGTTGAACCTTCGTTTAGCGTTGGGAATTGCTTGGTTAGTTGGCACTTGGATGACGCACCTGACCGTATTGTGGTCGCTGGTGTCCAAGGGTTCCCCTACAGTGACCTGAGTAACCAGGTTTTCTTCCGTAGCAAATATCAAGTCTAGGAAGCTGTTTCCACTGGTGGGTTCGTCACCCAGTTGTTCCAGAAAGTTATTAGTGTCGGAGTCGACTAATCTGTTCCCCTCTCATCTGCCGTTCGGTTTACTCAGACAACGTTGCAGTTGAAGTCCCCAATAATGACTGCTACCCTGTTACGGATCAGCTGTGTGAGGAGCTCGTAGAGGGATTAGTTGCTATCTGCCGTTTGGTGGGGTGGCCGGTACACGAGAAGTACGTGTAGCTTTCTAGCTGTGCCTTTGATTTCGATACCTGACCTCGTGTGGGGTGTCAATGGTACGGCGAGTGGCTCTGAGGTGGTTTCGCACAAAGATTGCGACACCTTCTTCCCGTCTGGCCTGACGGTTCTTTTTTGAAGAGGTTGAACCCTTCAAGTTTGAACTTGCCTTCGAAATCGTTTTCTTCTGTCTGGATCCAGGTTTCCGTGATGCCTATTATGTCAGGCATCTTGGAAGCAACAAGGCAGCGTAATTTGGCTTGCTTGTTCCTGATCGATCTAGCGCTCAGAAGTAGCATCCGGAGGCCATCTATGTTGTTCTCGGCTCTTCGGATGCGTTCTCGTTTCTCGGTTGTGGTGGCTGTTCACCTCTCCTCGGAAGGTCCGGGTCGCTTTTCTCGTCATCACTCCGACTGTCATTATCCGTCTCGGAGGCTTCCCAGCAATTGCCACGCACGCCAGCTCCGGTCCCGCTGTCGCTCAGTGCAGCGCCATTACTGTTTGCCGGATCAGGTTGTATAGCCCTGTACCCGTCGTCTATGGCTCCCTCCTCAGGGACGGCTGCCTCGATAATCGTCTGCTCCAGCTGGATTATCGTTTCTCCGTCGGGGAGTTCTGTATCTGTACCTGAGTTGGTGGAGTCTACTCTGCTGTTGTGGTCCCCACGCTCGCCTGAGCTCGTGGAGCTGAAGCTGATGTCGTGCTCAGGTCTGGCCAGTGCGGTGTTGACGGCCCCCGCGGAGTCTGTTGGGGGCGCTTAATTTCTGGTGTTTGTGTTCATGTTGAGGAGGGGGGTCTCAGACACAGTCTCGGTCTCTGTGTCCAAGGAGTCTGTATCTCTGGCAAGGGCGGAAGAAAGTTTTTATTTCTTCTTTCCCCCTGCTTTTCTTCCTGCGCCCGTTCCCCGCGGTGTGTGGGTGTGTTGAAGAGGTTGCTCCATCGCTGGGATGTGCGCGTGGGGGGGGGGGGGTGTAGGTGTTTGTGGGTTACTCAGTTTAACGGGTTGCCCGAGGTCTTTGTATAGCCTCGTGTTTATCAGGTCTACCAGTTGGCGTGATCCTGCGGCGTTGAGGTGGATTCCGTCCTTCCTGTAGAGCGCCCTCTTGTTCAGGAAGTCGCAACGAGGGTTAAAGAATCTCACCCCTGCTGTGTCGCACAGTGCCCTCACCCTTCTGTTCAGGGCGATGGCTTTGATGTTTGCCTGTCTAGAGATGTTGAGGCTGTTTTTCCTTCACTGTATCTATTATTAGGGCCTTGGGGTTGGCCATGAAGGGTTCGGTGAGGCCGGTTTGCTCTTCCGTAGGAAGAGGTCGTTTCCTCCTGCTAGTACAATGATCGAGCTGCGTTGGTCGATAGTCATGTTTGACACTGCTGCTCTGGCTCGGGAAAGGTTTGCACCTGGGATCGCTTTCGCAATCCGTTTAGGGTATTTGCTTGGTGAAGTGGTAACCAAGTCCCCCCCACAAACGAGTCTCCGACAAGATTGTTGGTCAGCTCGTGGCAGCTGTTGTTATTGTTGTTTGGCCCTTCCTTATTCTGGGCACTGGTTGTTTGGGTGTTGGGCTCACCTGGAGCTCCATCCCTGTTTCGGGTTCGTAGGTGCAATTCTGGGTTTGCAGCCAGCTTGGACCCTTGATCTGTTTGA
The DNA here is from genome assembly GCA_016164225.1 of Gammarus roeselii. NCBI lineage: Eukaryota > Metazoa > Arthropoda > Malacostraca > Amphipoda > Gammaridae > Gammarus > Gammarus roeselii. The sequence goes on from SDVV010017452.1 coordinate 4,734, forward strand.
GACCACGGTGAAACTAGTAGAGTTTTTCCAATTCTACTCCTGGGTACCTCGGTCTCTGAGGGTAGAGGTGGTGTAGTTCCACCAGGCTAGCCCTGCTTAGCTCACATTTGGTCGAGGTCGGAGGCTTCCTTTTTGTTGTTGGTGGCCTCCATGTTGGGGTCGGGGGCTTCCACCGCAAGTCGGGTTTCCCCGGTAAGTCTCACCGGGTAGGTCCCTGGTGGTTTGGTTTTGCTGGAGAGAGAGAGTGACAAGTGACCAATAGAGGGAGGGGTCTGAAAAGAAATTAGGGTCGTGACCTCGTGCGACCCGTGAAAAAATCGCCTTGGGGAGTTACTCTCGTTAACTCACAGCTTTCTCTCCTCACACACTCTAATAACTCCAACACTAGCTTTTACAACTTCTATTCCGAATCTGCCACTGGTGCCGAATTGTTTGCAAATAGCAACTAACCTAACTGACCACTCCAATCATTCGCTACTACCGACTCGAAGGCTCGACCCAATAGACTCGTGTTCACTTCCCTGACCGCTCCATCCATGTAGAGAAAAAAAAACAGGGAGACAGCGCAATCTTGTCTCTGTCTAACTTTCACTATGAACCAAGCCCTCACCTTGTTCTTTAGATGCATGCTCAGCTGCCAACATGAAAACTCTGAACCATTTGTAACTAATTCCCGCCCACGTCAAAAAATGCAACACCTGCCATGCAACCTTATCGTAGGCGTGTTCAAGATGAAGGACCAGAACACATCCTTTCCCTTTTCAAGGTACTTCCCAGTGACTTATCTCACTGCAACATTTGATATACACACCCTCTACCACTCATAAAGCCACACTTCCTCTCCAACTGCACCAGCCACAACTGCACTCCAATCGTCTAGTTTAGCTCTCTTAGCGACCACACACAGCAAACTGATACCTCATCAGTTGTTGCATTCACTTTGTATCTCGTTTTCATCTATGCAGCAAAAGAATGCAAGCACTGCACCACTCAATAGGTACCACGATCGACACAAAAACTCAGATTTTGAAACTTCGCCAACCATTCTACTACCGTCACTACACTCTTTAACCCTCCAGTGCCCACTGCGAGCTTGCAAAATTTGAATTTTTTGGGTCATTCAACTTGTTGTAGTTCATTTGATATTGTACTTATCATGCTGTAAACAGCCTCAAATATAGTTTCTTTCGTTGCAAATCCATTAGAACTACCAGAAATTTGTCATCTTGATTCTTTTTAACAGAGTTTTTTTTTCTCGACAATTCGAGTCTATGTCGGTTTCGTAGCAGACTTCTATGCAGATTCCCGCTAGATTTTATAAGTCTATCTCATAGAGAATTGTACGAGAAATTCTGTGATTTATTCAAATTTGAATTATCTTGTCTATCCTAGTTTTTGAGATACAGCAAAAGCAATGCAAAAAAATGTTATCATAATTTTCAGAAATTTTACCGAACAGTTTTGGAAATTACAATTTCACTTTTAAGGATAGGCCACATATGTTGTTTTGTAAAAGCTGTAGATATTGCAATTCTACACAAAAATGGTGTTAACAATGTTTTCTGTAGGATTCATATTTATGTAAATATTTGACACAGCAATATCCACTATTTTCCGCTGAATGATCGCGTGTAGGGATCTGCAACTCGGTAAGCTCACTATGTGATGAGCCTACCTTTTCCTCATGTTCCTTGTTGCAAGAATTACCAAGCGGTTCAAGAGCTTTCTCTACATGGTCAGGATTTGAATTAAAGTTGCGTAATGTTAAGGACTCAAGCAGGATAATTCTGTCCTCATCGTCACTTTTGTCTTCATCGTAACTTACGTGAATTTCATCAAAAACGCTCCTAATCCTCGACTCGGTCTTAAGAATCCTTTGCCACGTCCAGTCATAGTGAAGGTAGTTTAGTTAGTCCTTGAGTCAAAATAATAGTATGATTCTGGTGCACACTGGCAACACTGATAAAGCAAAGCTGCTAACACTGATAAAGCAAAGCTGCTAACACTGATAAAGCAAAGCTGCTAACACTGATAAAGCAAAGCTGCTAACACTGATAAAGCAAAGCTGATAACAATGATAAAGCAAAGCTGTTAACACTGATAAAGCAAAGCTGTTAACACTGATAAAGCAAAGCTGCTGACACTGATAAAGCAAAGCTGCTAACACTGATAAAGCCAAGCTGCTAACACTGATAAAGCAAAGCTGCTAACACTGATAAAGCAAAGCTGCTAACACTGATAAAGCAAAGCTGCTAACACTGATAAAGCAAAGCTGATAACAATGATAAAGCCAAGCTGCTAACACTGATTAAACAAAGCTGCTAACACTAATAAAGCAAAGTTGCTAATACCGATAATGATGTTAGTAGTATTTATGTACTGAAACTATAAAAAGGAGAGTGCATTGGTTAGGAAAAATGAACAATACAATACTAAATATTAGATGTAAATGATATATAGCTACAATAATACTAATATTAGCAATATTGAAACAATAATACTAATATTAGTATTATTGAAACAATAATAATCAATAATACCGATATTAGTAATATAAGTATTATTGAAACACTAATAATCACTGATATTAATATTAGTATTATTGATATACCGTAAGCTATAGCCGACAGTGTGTATTCCTCATATTTGGGGGCGTTGGCTATACCAGATGGGCAGATTTTAGCTGGACAGGAATAGGGAAGAGGGGTAGTAAACTGCATGCTATTCCTACGGCTGCCATTTGAACAATGAATGACCCAGATATTCAGAATCAACAGAAAATTTCCCTTCTACTGATTTTTTTTAAAATTCGGTGTTGCCATCCAGAGATCAATTTTTGTCAGCTAAAGCCAACAGTGGGCACTGGAGGGTTAAGCACAGCCACAACACCGTACAAACCATGGGCCTTCCCTGCATTCATCACTTCCGATGCCTCCACACAATTCTTGCTCACCAAAACTGGCATCTATGCACCACCACCCACAGCAGCAATGTCAGCCTTTCTGACAGAGAAGTATTGACCATGATGAAATAATTCCAAAATCACCAGCACAGGGCATTGGTCTGGCCCATTCTGTGCCACTGGTCGTCGTATCTGCGTCATGGTCAGAGGCATTGCAAAACTTGCTATGAAAGCATTTCATACCTCAAACATCTAGGCTACCAATATTCTTGTGTACAAACGATTGTAGCGCCATAACAACACTATTACTGATATGAGCAAGTCAATAATTATTGATTTATTTAGTATGAACCTAGTTTATTGGACATTCTGATAAATCAGTTTCCTGTCAAAATAAACAATTTGCTCAGTTTTCATGAGAAAAATATATCACTCTGATCTAAAACAAAAATGTGCAACTAAATGAAAGCATGCAAAACAGAGGCAGGAAGTACTTGGTTTGTGTTTTGCAAAGCAATAAAAACATCCGACTACACAAGGAGATACACCAGAAAGTCAGTCTCCACTATTGATTTAAATCTCATGATGCTGACTCATAACACAAATACATTGTTTCATGTTAATCCAATCAGCAAAACAGAAAGATATATATGCTTAGAACAGCAGTACCGTCAATATTCTCAAATAACAGTAGTTTCTAGGTTCAAATTAAATAGGACGGCAGCAAACACAGTACCGCCAGCACAAAGGGCACTCACCGAGCTTGAGGAAAAAAGTCTGGTACTGGCAGTCGTAGAGTGCGTGCAGGTACTCTCGCAGTTCTTCAGAAGAGTGAAGCACCTCTTGGATCTCGGCGCCCTTGAGCACCTTCTGACGGAGCTCATTGCGCGGCAGTGCCAACATGCACACCACCACGCAATACCACACAAACCTTAAAAAGCAAAGATCTTCTTAATGCCCGTGCAGGTCCAAAATAGCCTCTGTGACAAGTGAAGAAAGCAGCCGCACAACCTCACAAAATTTTATGAAATTAAATTGCAGTCAAGAAGCTATCCAGTGCACTGGAATCAGCATCCTTTGGCCGCAAAACATCAAACCAGGAACCTGAGCTGCACCAAGCTATCGCCAAATCTTAGATCAGAGTGATTGGGTTTACTACTGCATCAAGTCAATGCAGTCTTTTACGCTGTAAATATTGAAAGTATGCACAGATGCTGCATGCAACCTTGCAAGGCAATAAATTGATGCATAGGCACACCACGATGTTGCATCAAACAACATTAACAAACAAACATTTTCAGATTTCCTTCACGTGGTGGAGCCAATATGAAATCAAAAAAAATGTTTTTATGTACATCCACCAGCGTTGATATTCATAAAAGTTTTGCTCATTTCATTGCTATTAAAAACGGGTTTGGTAGATACAATTACACTTAAGTGAATGAGCTGCTTCAAAAAAATTAAAATATGCTGGTAATAACTACAGTCAAAGTGTTCTAACTTTATTGTTAAAGGATTTATTAGCTGTATATTATCTTGACAATTCTTATTTGAACAATATTTGGCATGTCAAGATGGATAAAGTAACTATACAAAAAATATTTATTGCAGTTCTACTTTTCCTAATAATGTTTTACTTTCGCACATACATAAACACGCCGAATTCTCCAGAACGGGGCTGGCCAACTGCAAGTGGCCCATCACACTCCTCTCATGTCCTCACATACACCAAAAACTAACCCCTTTAGTGCCGAAGGGCCCACACACACCACACAATTCATGTCAGGAGTGAGGTCACAGAGATCAGTGTCAAGAGCAGGGCCAACAGCTTCCACTGGGTTCACTCCTGCTGCATTGCAATAGCCAAGTGCGAATCTAATTCTTTATAAATAGTATATTTTCATTTCTTGATAAATTTGAATGCAAGTAGACTTAATCTTGGTAAGATTGTTCAATTTTGATTCCAACAATTTTCAAGATTTTCAGGGTCGGAAAACTTTTGTTGGCAACTTAATGCATGTAGAAAACAGATAGAAATGCTCACAACAACTATTTTTCCAAGTTAAGCGGATCAGCCAAGTGATTCACAGTTCAAAAAAGACAATTTCAAAGCAACTACTAAACAGAGAAGTGTCAAACATAGGTTCAAACAAATTAAATAATTTTAGATAAGTTCAAAATGATAGCAGCCCTATCTTACCTAGCAGCCCCGGTGATCAATTGGAGCAAGGATTTCGCTACATAACCTCAAGCCAGGAACTTCCAGACCATAACCTAGTAAATGATTTTGGAAGCTATCTGATGCTGAGCTGCGTGCATCTGCCCACCCGTCCCTCTTACCTGTTGTAGTCCATGAGCTCGTAAGAGGTAAAGGTGCTTATGGTGTCCAGGAAGAGAGTGGCTGCACGTTTGAACTCTCTGATGGACATGCAGTAGACTGCCTCGTACACCTTGAGACGATTGCGACGGTCCCAGTCGCCACCCTCCTCGATCAAGGTTTTGGCCTTGTCAATGTTCTTGTTGACAAGGGCATGGTCCAGGTAAAAGAGGCCCAGCCTGATATTGTGGAACACAAGGTCGAGGCGCTGGCCCAGCGACACTGTCTTCTCAGCGGTGGTGGCGATGGCCGTCACAGCGGATTCCTGTATCAGATGGAGGCTTCATTTTTAATGGCATGGACAACACAACAGACCAAATGAACGCATGAAGAACACTGAAATGAGATACAAGTGACAGAAGACATGAGACACAATGGAAAAGTAAATAACAAGTGAAGTTAACCATCCTGGTTAAAAAGAGTGTGGATAGCTATGATCCTAAATATATATAAAAAAATCACTAAATATTACTGTTTGCAGTGAAAATATGTTTTGTGTTTCCCATTTTATTTTGTGAAGAAGGATGTAGCATCCCAACTTTCTTTTCAATCTAAATGTTGGTTCATGTAAGCCATGTAAACATGGTTTCCCTACCACTCATTGCAATATTCATTCAGGTTAATTATAATTTTATCAATGAATCAGTTATGGGATTGGTTGAGCTTGTGTCTATAATAGATGAATGAATCTTGACACAATATGAATCAGCAGAATGCATGAAAGTACAACCACCAAAATTAAGGAAATAAATTCAAAACTCATTTCAAAAATATAGCCACATGCAAGTAAAATCATTTGTTAGCACTGCAGTAAGATAACTGGCTTATATATATTAGCCCTAGAATTGATATCCTCTTACCTTGTCTCCTATCCGAGTGAAGTGCTCAGCCTTACTGAGGTGTGCCTCTCTGATCTCACTCTCACCCATGCTGGTTTCTGCTTCCTCAATACTGCTGTCCAATTCCTGCAAAACAGACGTTCCAATACTCATATCTAGTTCCTGCAACACTAGGACATTAAAATTCTGCTGTTCAGTTTCTGCAACACACACATTGCAGAAACTGGGCAGTCCAGATCCTGCAACAGAGACGCTACAATACTGCACGTAAATATTCAATGATATGGCTACAGGCGAGTGATTGGTTCACAGTGAAAGTGGGACTGAGACAAGGCTAAGTGATGTCTTCCTGGCTGTTCAACCTCTATATGGATGGAGTGGTCAGGAAGGTGAAAGCTAGTGTGCTGGGTCGTGGCATGAAACTGTTGGAAGCGAATGGACGACGTTGGCAGTTGAGCCAGTTGCTATATGCTGATGATACGGCCCTGGTTGCGGATTCAGAGGAGAAGCTATGTTGGCTAGTCTCTGAGTTTGGTAGACTGTGTGAGAGGAGGAAGCTTCGAGTGAACGTGGGTAGGAGTAAAGTAATGAGATGCTCGAGGACTGTCGATGCAAGCAAAATTAGTGTCACCCTAAATGAAGTGCTCTTGGAGGAAGTTCAGTGTTTCAAGTATCTGGGCTCCCATGTGGAGATAACTGAACCAGTGGAAACTGAAGTGAAGGCGAAAGTGAAGGAGGAATGTACCATGTTGGGTGCACTAAAGAGTGTAATGAGCTGTAGGACGTTGGGGATGTGCTCCATGGAGCTGAGACTTGGGGGGTGAGAGCAGAGGAGAGAAGGTTGAATGTTTTCGAGATGAAATGTTTGAGGAGCGACGCATGTCAGGCCCATTCTTGACGACTGTTCTGTGTGTGGAATCTTGGTTATGTCTAAGATGTGAATATGCTTGAATCTGTTCAGATGAGGTGGACTAAACAGGTACAAGTTAGTCTGAGGTGTCCTACCATGACACGCTGATAGATCTAAATTTCATCTTTATCAGAAGTAGGTGGCTGAGAAGTGACCTCATGAAGTATTGTACATTTTTGTGTTGTGACACAAAGGGCTTTGATATGTCCATTCTGTTCCAAAGGTTTGCTAATGGTAAAACACGGGGACATCCGGACAAACTTTTGGTGCCCCACTGCTCTGTTGATGCAGCAAGGAGGTTTATTAATGTTTGATGCATAAGATTAGAGGGTCAAGGCTCTCTAGTGCACTGGAGTCCATGTCCTTCTGGCACCAAACGTCAAACTAGCAGACAGTGCTGCATCAAGTCATCGTCCATCTTCGGGATTGCCTAGACTCACGGCATGCTCAGGTTGCTATTGTTTATAAGGTGAGGTCATAAAAGTGTCCTACTCAAAATGAGCAAGTAAACGGGGATTCTCTGTGATGGAGGAGTCCATCTGTAGGTAAGATTTAGTACGATCAATTTACAATAGATCAGATTTCAGCAAAGAAGTTGGTTTCTCGAAGGTAGCTAAAAAACAGTTCCGCACTGAATTGCCTTTGAGGGAACTCAGTAAGCATTAGCCGGAGTGTATTAGAAAGACCTAGGAACCAGCTCCTGGGGAAGTTGTGTGTGTCCACATTCTGTACAGGTTGGGCACTCTACTAAGATATGGACTATTGTAAGAGAGACTAAACAGTCCATGCTGTATGGGGGTGGCAACGCCTCCATTAGGTGTCTGGTGTTAGTTTTCTATGTTCAATTCTTAATTGGCATAGTTACTTCAGACCGTCAAGACCAGCTGCTTGAAGAGACCCAGAGTGTAGGAGTGTCCTTGATAGTGCACAATTTATTCTTCATAGGAACATCAGATGCATTTGTTGTGTTTCCAGTCTTGTTGGTGGTTTTGTGGTGTGATGTGTCCTGTTACTTGTTTTTGATAATTATTATTTTTTGGGCTTTCTTGTTTTAGTTGTGTTGAGTGCTTTTCAGACGAGTGGCTTTGGGTGTGTTTAATAAAAGCCAATAGTGTGCATCCCTTACAGGGTCTTCCTGTTTGTTGTTTTACAGAGTCCTTGTGGGTGCCGGCGCACATGGCTGCGCTGGCCTCTCTTGGCTTGATGCATCTGACAATTGGCTATGCTAAGGTTAGAAACCTAGAACACAAACATTTGCAATAATATACAGTCCAGATCCTGCAACTACAATACTGTTGTTCAGCAGTTACAAAACAAAGATACTCTGTAGCAAACTAATAGTCAAGGAGTTAGGATCCTTCTTTCCACCAGGGATCACTGAATTTCATTCCTGGACAACATACAATCCTCAAAACTCAAGTAGCGCCATAATAAGTTAATAGTGTGGTGCATGCAAAGCATCATTTATAGCCTTGGTTACAAAAAAGAAGCAATAACATAAATATTCAATTTAAAAATCCTGAAATAAATACAGATATAGTATGTTGTACTCCATTTATCCAGGACTGGACTTCAAAATACTTCCTTCCTAATTGTCTGGCTGTGAGCTGATTTTGTTTTCATACATTTTGGTACAGGAATAGCTAACTATGATATTCTTAAAACTAAGAGTCCATCAAATTTGTTCGTTCAAGAAATAAATATTACATGCTTTACACTGATAATCATGTGTTTCCTAAAATGATTGTTTTTCCAAAGTTGAATAATGTTTCTGCATTTAGCTTTGGAAAAGTGTTCACAAACCTCTTTTACCTTTGTCTCTTACCTTTGCAGCCCCCTCCAGCAGGACCACATCAAGTGGGGAGCAGCATAGCCGGGGGAGGCCAGCACAGCCATGCGCGCCAGTATGCCGCTGAGAACAGCAATGTTAACACAAGTATAGGAACTGGAATTAGTGCGCACTATTGGCTATCACATGAACCATCCGCACAAATGACAAACACAAATACAAAAACAATACAAAAATAAAATTCCGGAACAGCACACTGTACAACACATCAGGACAGACACAAACACACACCCACACCCACACACACACACAAACACGCACCACAACCCACCACTCCAGCGCCATAGCAAAAAGCAGACAAATCCAAATCCAGGACGCCAACACGCTGCAGAAGAACCCACCCCAAACTAAACAAACTCAAACAGAACATCACC
>SDVV010017453.1:0-13984 GCA_016164225.1 Gammarus roeselii
GGCCACAGCGTGAGGCAGGCGGTGCAGTAACGCGCGGGGGGCACTGAGGAGGCTGGGCGAGCCACAGCGTGAGGCAGGCGGTGCAGTAACGCGTGGGGGGCACTCAGGAGGCTGGGCGGGCCACAGCGTGAGGCAGGCGGTGCAGTGAAGCGTGGGGGGCACTGAGGAGGCTGGGCGGGCCACAGCGTGAGGCAGGCGATGCAGTAAAGCGTGGGGCACTGAGGTGGCTGGGCGGACCACAGCGTGAGGCAGGCGATGCAGTAAAGCGTGGGGGGCACTGAGGCGGCTGGGCGGGCCACAGCGGGCATGAAGCAGGCTAGGCAGTAAGGGGGCTTGTGGGGCACTGAAGAGTTTGAGGTAAGGAATGTTAGGCAGAGGCATAATAGTTAAAAACTGTGTGTCTAACTAACGATATTTTCGAATTAATTTGAACCCTTTTCGAGCTGCAATTACCAGGTAGCTGTCAATCAAGATTGTCTTCACGATACTGCTCGATTTTTGTACGCAATCGTCTACAGAGATATTGGAGGCATGGCACTCCATGAGACATGCGCGGCACTTCAGTTGGAGGGGGGGGGGCGGTGTAAGTGGATACAAAATAACGGGCAAAGGACGCGTAACGGGCACGATATATGATGAAGGCTTACGTGTATTGATATATAGTTGTCAGGCATGGAAGAGTGGGTGAGTGATTTACATGTTGACGGAGACAGGGGCTGCTGTAAATGTGACAGGTATGTGGCAGGTAATGATATAGAGGCAGGTAATGATATGGTGGCAGATAATATAGTGGCAGGTAATGATATAGTGGCTGGTAATGATATAGTGGCAGGTAATGAACCAGTGGCAGGTAATGATATAGTGGCAGGTAATGATATAGTGGCAGGTAATGATACAGTGGCAGGTAATGATATAGAGGCAGCTAATGATATAGTGGCAGGTAATAATATAGTGGCAGGTAATGATACAGTGGCAGGTAATGATATAGAGGCAGGTAATGATATAGTGGCAGGTAATAATATAGTGGCAGGTAATGATATAATAGCCGGTAATGATATAGTGGCAGGTAATGATACAGTGGTAGGTAATGATATAGTGGCAGGTAATGATAAAGTGGCAGGTAGTGATTAAGTGACAGGTAATGATAAAGTGGCAGGTAGTGATAAAGTGGCAGGTAATGATACAGTGGCAGGTAGTGATAAAGTGGCCGGTAATGCTCAAGATTGATTCCTCGAAACATAAATGTTACGTGCTTGTAATTGTTATGAAGCATGGATGCTTGTAATTGTAATGAAACATGGATGCTTGCACTCGTCATGAGGCTTGGATGCGGGCAACTTCCATATAACAATAATGCTGAGAATTGTCATGCAGCATGGATTCTTTCAATTGTCATGAAGCATGGATGCTCGTAATGGTTATGAAACATGGATGCTTGCAATTGTAATTCATGCAATTGTCATGAAGCATGGATGATTGCAATTGTAATGAAACATGGATGCTTGCACTCGTCATGAGGCTTGGATGCGGGCAATTTCCATTTAACAATAATGCTGAGAATTGTCATGTAGCATGGATGCTTTCAATTGTCATGAAGCATGGATGCTCGTGATGGTTATGAAACATGGATGCTTGCAATTGACATGCTTGCAATTGTCATGAAGCATGGATGATTGCAATTTTAATGAAACAGGGAAGCTTGTACTTGCCATGAAGCTTGGATGCATGCAATTTTCATGAAACATTAATGATGACAATTGTCATGAAGCATGAATGCTTGCAATTGTCATAAAGCAAGGATGCTTGCAATTGTCATGAAGCACGAATGCTTGTAATGATTATGCAGCATGGATGCTTGCAATTGTCACGAAACATGGATGCTTGCAATTGTCATGCTTGCAATTGGCATGAAGCATGGATGATTGCAAATGTAAGGAAACATGGATGCTTGCACTTGTCATGACGCTTAGATGCGGGTAATTTTCATGTAACATTATTGATGACAATTGTCACGATGCTTGCAATTTGCATGGAACATAGATGCTTGCAACTGTCATGAAGCATGGATGCGGGCAGTTGTCATGAAGCATGGATGCGAGCAATTGTCATGAAGCATGGATGCGGGCAATTGTCATGAAGCATGAATGCTTGCAATTGTCATGAAACATGGATGCTTGCAATTGTCATGTATCATGGATGCTTGCAATTGTCATGAAGCATGGATGATTGCAATCGTAAGGTAACATTGATGCTTGCACTTGTCATGACACTTGGATGCGGGTAGTTTTCATAAAACATTAGTGATGACAATTATCATTTAGCATGGATGCTTGCAATTTACATGAAAGATAGATGCTTGCAATTGTCACAAAGCATGGATGCTTGCAATTGACATGTAGCATGGATGCGGGTAATTGTCATGAAGCACGGATAATTGCAATTTTATTGAAGCATAAATGTTTGCAATTGTCATGAAAGATGGATGCTAGCGATTGTCATGTATCATGGATGCTTGCAATTGTCATGCTTGCAATTGTCATGAAGCATGGATGCTTGCAATTGTTATGAAACATGGATGTTTGCAATTGACATGTAGCATGGATGCTTGCAATTGTCAAGAAGCATGAATGTTTGCAATTGTCATGAAACATGGATGTTTGTAATTGTCATGAAGCATGGATGCTTGTAATTGTCATGAAGCATGGATGCGGTAAATTTTCATGAAACATAGATGATGGCAATAGTCATGAAGCATGGATGCTTGCAATTGTCATGAAGCATGGATGCTTGCAATTGTCATGAAGCATGGATGCTTGCAATTGTCATGAAGCATGGATGCTTGCAATTGTCATGAAGCATGGATGCTGCAATTGTCATGAATCATGAATGTTTGCAATTGTCACGAAGCATGAATGCGGGCAATTTTCATGAAATATGGGCCATGGCAATTGTCATGAAGCATGGATGCTTGCATTTGTCATGAAGCATGGATGCAGGCAATTTTCATGAAGTATGAATGCTAGCAGTTGTCATGAAGCATAGATGCGGGCAATTGTCAAGAGGCTTAGATGCTTGAAATTGTCATGAAGCATGGATGCTTTCAATTGCCATGAAGCGTGGATGCGAGCAGTTGTCATGAATCATGGAAGCGGGCAATTGTCATGAAGCATGGATGCGGGAGATTGTCATGAAGCATGGATGCGGGCAATAGTCATGAAGCATAAAAGCTCACAATTGTCATGATTCATGGATGCTTGCAATTGTCTTGAAGCATGGATGCTTGCAATTGTCATGAAGCATGGATGCTTGCAATTGTCATGAAGCATGGATGCTTGAAATTATCATGAATCATGGATGCTTGCCATCGTCATGAAGCATGAATGCGGGCAATTGTCATGAAGCCTGGATGCTTGCAATTGTCAATAAGCATGGATGCTTGCAATTGTCATGAAGCATGGATGCTTGCAATTGTCATGAAGCATGGTTGCTTGCAGTTGTCATATAGCATGAATGCTTTCAATTGTCATGAAGCATGGATGCGGGCAATTGTCAGGAAGTATGGATGCTTGCAATTTTCATGAAGCATGGATGCTTGCAATTGTCATGAAGCATGGATAATTGCAATTGTCATGAAGCATTGGATGTTCGCAATTGTCATGAAGCACGGATGCTTGCAATTGCCATGAAGTATGAATGCTTGCAATTGTCATGAAACATAGATGCCTGCAACTGTCATGAAGCATGGAAGCTTGCAATTGCCATGAAGCATGGATGCTTGCAATTGTCATGAAGCACGGATGCTTGCTATTGTCATGAAGCATGGATGTGGGCAATTGTCATGAAGCATGGATGTGGCAGTTGTCATGTAGCATGGATGCTTGCAATTGTCATAAAGCATGGATGCTTGCAATTGTCATGAAGCATGGATGCTTGCAATTGTCATGAATCTTGGATGCATTACAATTTTCATGAAGCACGGATGCTTGCAATTGTCATGAATCATGGATGCTGGCAGTTGTCATGAAGCATGGATGCTTGCAATTATCATGAAGCATGGATGCTTGCAAATGTCATGAAGCATCTGTGCTTGCAATTGTCATGAAGCATGGTTGCTTGCAGTTGTCATATAGCATGAATGCTTTCAATTGTCATGAAGCAGGGATGCGGGCAATTGTCAGGAAGTATGGATGCTTGCAATTTTCATGAAGCTGGATGTTTGCAATTGTCATGAAGCATGGATACTTGCAATTGTCATGAAGCATTGGATGTTCGCAATTGTCATGAAGCACGGATGCTTGCAATTGCCATGAAGCATGAATGCTTGCAATTGTCATGAAACATGGATGCTTGCAATTGTCATGAAGCATGGAAGCTTGCAATTGCCATGAAGCATGGATGCTTGCTATAGTCATGAAGCATGGATGTGGGCAGTTGTCATGAAGCATGGATGTGGGCAGTTGTCATGTAGCATGGATGCTTGCAATTGTCATGAGGCATGGATGCTTGCAATTGTCACAAAGCATGGATGCTTGCAATTGTCATGAAGCATGGATGCGGGCAGTTGTCATGATGCATGGATGCTTGCAATTATCATGAAGCATGGATGCTTGCAATTGTCATGAAGCATGGATGCTTGCAATTGTCATGAAGCATGGATGTGGGCAGTTGTCATGAAGCATGGGTGTGGGCAGTTGTCATGAATCATGGATGCTTGCAATTGTCATGAAGCATGGATGCTTGCAATTGTCATGAAGCATGGATGATTGCAATTGTCATGAAGCATGGATGCTTGCAATTGTCATGAAGCATGGATGATTGCAATTGTCATGAAGCATGGATACGGGCAATTATCATGAAGCATGAATGCGGGCAATTGTCATGAAGCATGGATGCTTGCAAATGTCTTGTAGCATTGATGCTTGCAATTGCCATGAAGCATGGATGCTTGCAATTGTCATGAAGCATGGATGCGGGCAATTGTCATCAAACATGGATGCTTGCAATTGTGATGAAGCATGAATGCTTGCAATTGTCATTAAGCAGGGATGCTGGCAATTATCATGAAGCATGGATCTTGCAATTGTCATGAAACATGAATGCTTGCATATTGTCATGAAGCATGGATGCTTGCAATTGTCATGAAACATGGTTGCTTGCAATTGTCACGAAGCATGGATGCGGCCAATTGTCACGAAGCATGGATGCAAGTAGTGTATACTAGCTGGCGTCACCTCCCCTAATGAGTTCTTCAATCTATTATTGTACGAATAACATCTGAAAGAGGTTCATATCCACTCAGACATATGCATGCAGAGGGTGACGCACAAGACAAGGTTTGGGTCACTGAATGAGTGCAAACAGCGACACACCCAGCACGGTGTGTGTCTCAAAACGGGTTGCGACAGTGACACGCCAGAGAGGGCCGGTGTTACCGAACAGGTTCAGGTGGTGACACACCAGACACGACGTGTGTCACAGGACAGGTGAAGGCAGTGACGCACTAGACACGGCGTGTGTCACGGAGCCGGTTCAGGCAGTGACACACCAGACACGTCGTGTGTCACAGAGCAAGCGAAGTCAGTGACGCATCAGACGCAACGTGTGTCAAAGAACAGATGAAGTCAGCGGCATACCAGACACGGTCTGTGTCATATAACAGGTGCAGACAGTGCAGAGTGGATATAACAGGTGCAGACAGTGCTGAGTGGCATAAACAATTGGAACAAATCTCATACAGGATTTAACGATGTTCCGCGCATGTGCGTGTGGTGCGCAGTCTCTGCGATGGCACCGATGATTGACATAATATTATCCCTAGGAAGACGTAACTGCAGGCAGACATCAGCGACTTTCTTCAGAAACATCTTATACCGGGATTTATTTGGTACTTTTTCTTACATAAGCAAAGCGGGTTCTCGTTCAAATTTAAAACTCGGAGACAATACAATTCCGGTTTGTTGTACCTACACCTGCACAGCTTCTCGTTATACCTACACCTGCACAGCTTCTCGTTATACCTACACCTGCACAGCTTCTCGTTATACCTACACCTGCACAGCTTCTCGTTATACCTACACCAGCACAGCTTCTCGGTATACCTACACCTACACAGTCTCTCGTTGTACCTTCACCTGCACAGTTTCTCGTTATACCTACACCTGCACAGCTTCTCGTTATGCCTACACCTGCACAGCTTCTCGGTATACCTACACCTGCACAGTTTCTCGTTTTACCTTCACCTGCACAGCTTCTCGTTATTTCTACACCTGCATAGCTTCTTGTTGTACCTACACCTGCACAGCTTCTCGTTATACCTACACCTGCACAGCTTCTTGGTATACCTACACCTGCACAGTTTCTCGTTGTACCTTCACCTGCACAGCTTCTCGTTATACCTACACCTGCATAGCTTCTCGTTATACCTACACCTGCACAGCTTCTCGGTATACCTACACCTGCACAGCTTCTCGTTATACCTACACCTGCACAGCTTCTCGGTATACCTACACCTGCACACCTTCTCGTTATACCTTCACCTGCACAGCTTTTCGTTATTTCTACACCTGCATAGTTTCTTGTTGTACCTACACCTGCACAGCTTCTCGGTATACCTACACCTGCACAGCTTCTTGGTATACCTACACCTGCACAGTTTCTCGTTGTACCTTCACCTGCACAGCTTCTCGTTATACCTTCACCTTCACAGCTTCTCGTTATTTCTACACCTGCATAGCTTCTTGTTGTACCTACACCTGCACAGCTTCTCGTTATACCTTCATCTGCACAGCTTCTCGTTATTTCTACACCTGCATAACTTCTTGTTGTACCTACACCTGCACAGCTTCTCGTTATACCTTCACCTGCACAGCTTCTCGTTATTTCTACACCTGCACAGCTTCTCGTTATACCTACACCTGCACAGCTGCTTTATTTACTAATCACCTGCTGAGCCTCCGTTTTGTATTGCACACTGCAAATAATGTGCTGCACCTGATTCCCTTTGCCTTTAATGTTGACGCCGTTATACGGCTACACCATCACCGGCTTCTCCCACGCCGCGTCATCCACTAGCAGCACCATATGGGTTCCTGAAGCAGTCGAGCGCAGTGAGGCAGGGAGCAGCCGTGATACTCGGATGAAATGTGAAGTCGACCATCTAGATTTATATCCTGGTAAGAATATCATTAAGAGAGGCATTTAGTTAGCCAACTTTAATCTTGAGCCTCTCGTATCTCCTGCGGGGGACGGACAACGGAGCTGGACGGGAAAGAAGTACAGGAATGCGCCGCTGGTGGTTCGCTGCACGGAAAAGAGGCCGGGAGTGCCTCGAGTTGAAGGCGAACAGTGTGCACGATCACGCAGGACGTATGTACAGATGTTCGGAATAATTTGTCAATATTTTGGATGTGGTACATACCAGTCCTTTGCCATATTACGAAATAAAAAAAATAATACTAGACTTTTGATCTTCGTGACCCTCGATTGTAACTGAGAAGTGTTGCTCTAAATTTGGGCTACTCTGTACGTGTGTAGCCATCACAGGCTTTTAATTTGGGCTACCTTGTGCGTGTGTAGCCGTCACAGGCTTTTAATTTGGGCTACCTTGTACGTGTGTTGCCATTACAGGTTATTCATTTCTGCTACCTTGTACGTGTGTAGCCATAACAGGTTATTTACTTGTGGGCTACCTTGTACGTGTGTAGCCATTACAGGTTATTAATTTGGGCTACCTTGTACGTTTGTAGCCATTACAGGTTTTTAATTTGGGCTACCTTGTTTGTGTGAAGCCATAACAGGTTATTTACTTGTGGGCTATCTTGTACGTGTGTAGCCATTACAGGTTATTAATTTGGGCTACCTTGTACGTGTGTAGCCATTACAGGTTATTAATTCCTGCTACCTTGTACGTGTGTAGCTATTACAGGTTATTTGCCTCATAGTGAAAGTAGGTGTAAATCCTATTTTAAATGCTCCGTAAATCAGGAGACGAATAAAATACGAACTGGGCGATGGCGTGTGTTTAGGGGGTGGATGCTAGTCGCCGGAACACCTCTCACCTGGTAAATTCCTTTACGAATGATCGTTACCGAGATATTATCAGTCTGTTTGTAAATGCAATGCATTATTATCAGTCTGTCTGTACATGCAATGTTAATTGTAGAAAGCGTTCCGTTCCGATTTGGAGTTTTTCAGTCACTTGAGTTGTTTAGCAATAGGAATCATTACATGGTTACTGCTAATGAAATAATGAGTAATAATTAACTACTACTACTACCAGCGACAATGCTTTTATCGTCACTAATAATAGATTTATTAGTAGTAATAACTTGAATTGTGAAGAGAGCCATGTCATGCTCCTTCCTATATCCCTATAATTACAATCTCGACAGCTCCTTCTCATGTTAAACGAGTCGCGTAGCCCAGTGCTTGTCGAGCGCGTTTATGAGCCAGAGCCAGCTACCGCAGCTGGTAAGTTGTTCCAAGCCCGCGAGATTGCGATCGGGAAAAAAGTGTTGCGCTTTAGTCGTAGCAAAACATTTTTCCACAAGTTTCGCCTCGTTGTTTCGGGCACGGATGTTGTGGTCCATGTCGAAGACGCCGACAGGGCTCACGTTGTTGAATCCTTTGAGGGATTTGAAGGTTTCAATGAGCTATCCCCTCAGCCTTCGTTGCTCGAGGGTGATGAGGCCAAGCTCTTTAAGCCTATCCTCGTAGCTGTGGTGGCGTATATAGCTGCGGGATGAGGTTAGTAGCACGATGCTGGATTCGTTCCAGTTTGGTTATGTCTCCTCTCATGTGTGCAGACCAGAATTGGACTGCATACTCGAGGTGGGGACGGACGAGGGACGTGTACAGCGGCAGTACTATGTCCTTCGTTTTGCAGAGGAAGTTACGGAAGATGTAACCAAGGTTACGGTTAGCTATCTTGTAACTTTCTTCGACTGCGCGTTCCATTTCATATCTTTCGAGATAAGGACACCCAAGTCTCTCTGCTGGTCAACAGTTGCAAGATCGCCTCCTGCCATCGTGTGGTTGAAGTTGGCATTACGACACCCCATGTGCATAACTGTACATTTTGCAACACTGAAGGGCATTTGCCAAGCTCCCGACCGTTGGACGAGTTTTTGGAGATCTTGTTGAATCTCAACTCTGTCCCCCTCTCTCCATGCTGCATGGCAGAGCTTTGGGTCGTTGGCAAACTTCGATACCTTGGACAGAAGCCCCGCATCTATGTCGTTTACATAGACAAGAAAGAGGGTAGGACCCAGGACACTGCTCTGGAGCACCCCAGAGGTAACAGGGGTTCACTCGGACAAAGCCTGGCCGATGCTGACTCTTTGCTTGCGTCCAGTTAGCCAGGCGAGCCAGCAAAGTGCGTTGCCACCAATGCCGAGTTCAGTGACTTTGTGTAACAGTCTCATGTGCGGCACCTTGTCGAAGGCTTTATGGGAGTCTAGGTAGATGACATCCACTGCCTTGCGGCGGTCATACACGTTGATCACCTCATTGAGCAAGTTTAGCAGATTCGTCAGACAACTTCTCTTTCGGCGGAAGCCGTGTTGAGTGTCTTGAATGAGTCCGTGGTCTTCCAGGTGATCGACGAGATGATCTCGTATCAAATGCTCGATGGTCGACGATAGTTGCTGGGCGATTGTCGATCACCTTTCTTGAAGATTGCCGTAACGTTAACAGCTCTCCAGTCTTCGGGGGCCTCGCCACTCGTCGTTGATAAGTTGAAGATGAAGGTTAGGGAATCCCCCAATTAATCTCGAGTTTCCTTAAGAACTCTTGTGTGGTGTCCATCGGGACCGATGGACACCACCCCAGTTGTTTGACAACTTCCTCTCTTGTGAACGCAATGTCGTTGAGGCTGACTTCCCCAGCGCAAACAGTATCTCGTTTGTAGCCAGGGCCCTCGACTGTGAACACTGAACAGAAGAAGCTATTCAGGACACTGGCCATGTCCTCAGGTGACGTTCTGAGGACACCATCTTCATCCATTAGCGGACCAACTGAGTCCCTAGCAATTCTACGCTCGTTGACGTAGCGATATAAATAATTTGGGTTCTCTTTGGCGTTATCCACAATGTTTTTCTCTTTCGTGCGCTTAGAGGATCGGACTAGTCTAGTGACTGACCTACACGCCAGGTGATGCAGTTCTACCGCCTCTGCGGTGTTATCCCTCAGTCGTTGCGCATTTCGTTGATCGCGACGATTCTAGGCTCTTGCAACTTCGACATTCCACCAAGGGGGCCTGATCCTTTGAGCGGGATCAATTGTCCTCAAGGGTACACATCGGTCGCTGGCCTCGCGAACTCTCTCGTTGAGGATGCAGCAGCAAGCGTCCACCGTACCTTCTCTGAGTTGTTCGATTAAGTTAAGCGCACTTTGTTGTTCTCTCATCTCCTGGAAGTCTGCTCGAGCAAAATTGGGGAGGTGCATAGCTTCCTGGGGTGCTGGACGGGGCACTTTGATGGTGAATTCCACCGCGTTGTGGTCAGCACCTTCCAGTTTGTTGCCAACTAGGATGTGTTGCCGACCAAGCGCTCCTCAGTTGACATGACTAGGTCCAGTATGTTGTTCCCCTGGGTTGGTTCACGAACATACTGGGTCATGCCATTATCGGCGATAAACTTCGTTAGTTTATTGCCTGGGGCCTGTGAAGTTAGGCTCACCCAGTCAATATACGGGAGATTGAAGTCGCCGAAAATGATAGTCTTGTGATTATTTGAAACTATTTCTTTCAGCTTCTCACACAGCTGAGCATCTTGTTCCGCAAGGGTGTGACTGTTGCGGTACACTAATATAAGCTTCAGTGTCGCATGAGGTACTTTGATTTCTGCGTTGAGTATTTCGCAAGAAACTGTGGCGAGCGTTACTCTAAGAAATGGATGCAGTATCTCTTTTATGTACAGCACGGACCCGCCCCCTCATTTACTAAGGGTGGGTTTGTCCACGCAGAACATTTTGTAGCCTGGTAGCCTTATCTCTGCTGCCAGGTTTCTACTCTGGAGATCGAGCCATGTTTCGTTTATGCCAATGACATCAAACGAGTACAGGGTCGCCAGTCCCCTCAGTTCGTCGAACGTAGGGGCATAGGACTGAGCGTTACAGAAGAAGACCTTAAGAAGGTGCTTGTCTCGGTCTTGGACTTCTTCATCATTGGGGGGTCTCAACCTGGCGGCTTTGGACCGGGATCTTGACCATCCCTAGAATTGCCTTCTTGTGAGCCCTGTAACGCATCTACCGTGCTCGCAGCTTCTTCCTCCTGGAGCAACCGATTGGTCATCGCTCCCGTCGCGGAATTTGCTGCGGGCGCAGGGCCCTTTAGGTAGGGCTCCCTGCGGCCAAAACTGGTCCGTTTAAAACACGCAGGACCTCTAACTTTTGGGCAACGTATTTCTTAGCGCTTAAGTGGAGTAGTCTGCCAAGTCGGAAATTTCCTACATCATTCAGGTCTAGGCTGTCTCTTAGGAAAAGATCGGGCCTCTCCCAAAAGTCATCAAAGAATTTGATGAAGGATACTCCACTGGACTGGCAAATGGTCTCGAAGGCCCGATTTTTATAGGTTAACTTGCTATACAGCTCGTCATCATCATTCATTCGTCCGTTTTTACCTTGAGGTTAGAAATCAGCTGCCTATACTTGGCTAACAGATCTTCCGACCTTGTCCTTTTAAGATCATTGGTGCCTACATGGCAGATTATGAGTGTCTCCCGGCTGGAAATTACAACCTCAGCAAGGGTATCTCTGATCTTTTCAATCGTGGCACCGAGTTTGCAAATAACCCGCCTCTTCGCCTTACACCTATGAGCAAATTCAACCGCCTGGTGTTGGACGTTAGAGTCACCTAGAACAAGTGTCTCAATTTCGCCGTCCAGGTCGGCTAACCTCTCAAAAGTGTTCCGCGCTGGCATCACAAACGCGGGCCGGTTCAAGAAGGTGAACCGGTTCTGGACCTGCTGAAATCCATCCGAATCTACGCCGCCCCGTCGAGGTTGGGTGCGGTTTCGGTCCGTGGACGTCTTGGTTCAAGGTATCGGCTTAGTCATAGTTTTCAGTTTCCGGGCAGCCTGGCGGGAAGTGGGTACCCCGGGTTTGGGTTTAGGGGTGGAAGCGAGTTGCGAGCTCACATCCAGCACCGGCAGCCCTGACATGGGTTTAGAAGTGGATGCGCGCTGCCGTCGCAGACTCTTACTCATGACGTCACGGTAGGAAGTCAGAGCAGAACCACCAAGACTCTTCCGCGATCGAACTGGGTCCCCCCGGTCAATCCTCTCCCGGGATGCCTCTCCATCCAGCTGTAAAGCATGGACCACCAACTCATCAACTTTTACTATCTTTCTCGTCTGTTCCGCCAGGCCCTTACTAGCCTTCTCCATATCAGAACGTGGGTTTCTACTGAGGTCTGCAGCGAAACTCTGTGGATCACGCTCACTAACAAGGTCCTCTTGGACCTTACGTACCTCGGCTCTCACCTCCGCTACGGACTCACAATTCCTGCCGCTCTCCTCTCTCATCTCCACATACTCACTGGCAACAGTGCGCAGCTGCTCCTCTAAAACAAAGACCTTCCCCGCAAGGATCCGTCATCTCCGTCGTCGTCGTCCCTCCGCCGCAGGCCCTGGAAGGTCATCAGGACCCGGTCGAGCCTGTCATCCAGCTCACAGAACCGGCCGACGAGTTTTCCCGCGAGGTTCCTGAAGACGCTCCGGCTCATCCTGGCGAAGCAGACCGAGCAGTCCGCCAGAGTAGGAGGCATCCTCAGACGTCGTCCGTGGGGATCTTCGCCCTCTTATCCACAGGCGCGGCTTATTACTCACTAAGCTTACTTTTCGCGCGCGCACTATTATTATATTTAATAAATTAGGCCACTAGTTTTGATACTTCGAATTATAATTTAACACTAAACAAAAATTTTACACTTCACGCCCAAAAAGATTACCACGATATGGTCTGTAGAGAGAAATACGATATGGTCTGTTAAGAGAAACACGATATGGTCTGTAAAAAGAAACACGATATGGTCGGTTAGTTACTGTCACGGGAACAAAAACGATTTTGCACGGGAACAAAAGCAATTTCGGGAACAGTAGCCATTTCGGGAACAAAAGCGATTTTGGAAACAAAAGCGATTTCGGGAACATAAGCGATTTTGGGGACAAAAGCGATTTGTATGGTTGGCAATTAAACCTAGTAATGGTAGGGTTGACGAGTAAACCTAGTAATGGTTGGGTGGACGATTAAACGTGGTAATGGTGCGGTTGACGATTAAACCTAGTAATGATAGGATTAACGATTAAACCTAGTAATGGTAGAGGTGACGATTAAACCTATAATAATGCTAGGGTTGACGATTTAAAGAATGTCGACGTGAAGTTAACATTATGAGCGAGGACGAAGGCCGAGAAAAGTTATGTTCAGTCTTCGAGCAGGTCGAGGAGAGCAATAAATTCATATGTTTTTGGTTTCAAGAATTATAAGTGTTTGTGTTTGTCTGTTGGTCGATATCTTCTAAACATCAATTCAATCCCATAAACTAAGATGCCTTCCTGAAGAGCTGATCAATTTTACACCTGTTTCCTCTAGAAGCAGGACAATTATAATTTGCTAAATCTCTCACGATACAAGTTTATTCTATGAAGTAGTTTTTATACTTAGGCTGTCCAAAAATTCATCCCTAGGGAATTAGTCGTATATAACTCCGATTCCAAGTGATGAGGTAATCTTATCAAAAGGCGTTCGTCGCACTATGTTTACTACTGGTTTAATGTCAGCCGTGATTCACTCCTCACTCGTTTCCGAATCAGACTGGTGTACTGAGGCGCTTTACTGCTGTTGTATCGAAGAATACTGGTGTACTGAGGCGCTTTACTGCTGTTGTATCGAAGAATACTGGTGTACTGAGGCGCTTTACTGCTGTTGTATCGAAGAATACTGGTGTACTGAGGCGCTTTACTGCTGTTGTATCGAAGAATACTGG
>SDVV010017454.1:0-13984 GCA_016164225.1 Gammarus roeselii
ATATATGTAACTGTGTTACTGTGCTTGTGTCACGGACTGTCTTATTCTGCTCTATTCGGGGCCGTTTAATGACGAGGTAAATTCCCAAATTTTACTAATATCAGAAAAATTAAGAAGAATTACGTAACTTCCCTCAACTAAGTAGAGTATGCATAACTTTCATAATTAAGAAAAATTTCATAACGCAGCTTTATTAAGAAGAGTTACATAACTTGCTCTAATTAAGAAAGCTATGTAACTTGCCCTTATTATGGAAGTTACGTGATATGCCGCAGCGAAGAAGAGTCACGTAATATGCCTTCACATAAAATGTTCTCAAGATAAAGTACAGCAAATAACAAGAGATTTCTCGTCAGACTCGAGAAGATACGCACGTTCCTGCTATTTCTGCCCGTCCCCGCTGTTTCTAACCGTCCCGTTATGGATAAAAAGTACCAATAAATTTTATTATATTTATATTTGACACGCATATTCGGCTTCGCATTAAATGCTATAGGTTTCGTTATAAAAATATATGTAATTTTAAAGCACATTTCCTAACAAACAGTACACGACATTCATTCATATCACCTGAATATTCTGCTCGTGAAGCATGCATGAGTTTTGAAATTGGACAATGTATCGAAAAGTTTGATGAAACCTTTGATGAAAACTGACCTTATTTTGTTGATGGTTTTGATTGATGATTTCCTGTAATTAATCTGCTAGTTTCTATTCCTATTGAACAATTTTTTAATAAAAAAAAATCTTTCGAATCACGATCTAACATGGAACAACGTATGTAACATACACAACATTAAATACAGACGAAGTTGAACGAGTATGAATTGTTCGAAATGAAAGATGTCGTTGTTCGTTTGATGAAATATTCCTAAAATCGTTCGAGACTGATTCTCAATGTTAAGTTTAAAAAAAGTACGATCGAGAAGTGAAAATCGGAAAGATCAAATATGAATGTTTGAGGAAAAGGTTTTATCGGACTCAAACAAGGACAAATACAGTCTAGAGAACAAGTAATGAAGGATGGATAGGCGTGTGCTTGGGTAAGTTAATGAGTGCAGTTGTTTAAATTACATAATCATAGTCAATGGTAACACTTTTCTATGATGATGAAGAGGAGGTAGTTCACTTGCTTGGCTTTCAGCGGTGCGTTGGCGCCCAGACTCAGTTAGTTTCAGCTTACATTTATAATTTATTTTATTAAACCTGCTACTTCCATGAGCTTTTTAACATTTATTTAGCATAACAGAATATCACATGCTAAATGACATACTTTAACTATGAAACATCAAATCATACAAAAGAAACTTTTGCCTCTAATATAGGATATATTTTAGAGCAAATTTGAATACAATATTGCAGGCCTTCAGTGTTGTGTTATGCTCCACCAATATGTGACAGATAAATAATTTGATAAATAACAACAAATAACTACTGAGAGGCGACAAATAAATTAAAATTTTACTCATGTTTGATAAGCGGAAGACAAGTAGCTTCCCCTGGATCGATGTTTCGAATATAGAAAGGCGTCATATAACTCTTTAAATCACGAACACAATACAAATGTGATACAATCTGTGGGTACACACATCCCTGCAGCGAACAATTGTTCCCTAAATCCATTGCAATATAATGAAGTTGGTTACACATTATCTATAAATGTTGCAGATCATAATTCTGATTTTTTCATCAGCACCTGTCCATCAGCAAGTCGTATGAGTGTCGACCCCAATAATTATCCCTATGAATGTAATATGAATTTCATAAAAGTGTTACCCTTAATTCCTGTACTCGCCACTCTGTTCAGCCCTACGTTTGGCAGCTTCAGCCCTCTCTCTCTCCCCCCGCCTGATCTGTTCGAGTGCGTGAGGGGGGATGGGGTGAGGGAACACGGGCGCCACGGGCAGGAAAGGGGACTCGGGCTTGAATCCAGTGGCATCAGCGACGAATTTCAAGAAGAACATCTCTCCGTTAGGCAGAGGGTAGCTGCAAACAAGATACAAAAATAAATGAAAATTGATCCGTAAACAAGTTTTTTCGTGCATTTCGGAATCTCTCATAAAACTCTGTCTCGGTTTATACTTTTTCTGATTCAAGAAAGTTATAATAAGATATTCAAAAAACTCATTGGCTTCCTGAGGCTTGGACATTATTTATTTCTTTACCTCCTCAACCGTTGCACATCTCTCTTGATGGGAATATAAACAGACTCGCCGAGGGTATGAATGAAGTAGATAAAAGAAACTATCCTACACTTTTCGATCACCTTATTGGACATTACCATAAACGCAGAGTCACTATTTTCAACTCCTAACAAATTTTCCGTGCAGGTATTTTCTACAAGGTTGCAAAACAAAACCGTAAAAGTGAAACCCTAAACAAATAAGGCCTTGATATTGACTGGTGCGTTGTTTGTGAAGGCAATATTTGTATATACGTGTCCAGTGGTGCACACAATATTAATTGAAAGAAGGGGTTTGGCCCAATCATAACAAAAATGCGCAATCACGCACAATTGCTGGTACTTTTCTAACAAATTCGGTCGCAATATGGGAGGGCATGACACTATGAGCCCCGCCTGTACCCCTCAGCACGCCCCTGAGTGCATCTTAACTTCCAATCCAACAAGTGATCTGTGTTCGTTTGTGTGTCGTTAACGTTGTAATAATTTTTCCTTAAACCATAACTGTACTCTTTACTTGTTATGTTTTTTGTGTTCTCAATGAGCACTGCAGGTCATTGCTGTTCACTACGATGTTATAACTCGATTACTTAAGACACTGTGTCCTTTCTGGTGGCGCGTTGCACTGCCGGCTTACTCACTGTGTGATCGTCCTCAGGTTTTATTCATTTGAATATATACTGTGGCGTGCAAAACAAATTCTATTAGGCAAATAGCAAGAAGTTTGTGCAATGCCTGATGGTGATATCTTCATATGGCTTCACCTCGACGGAAAGCATCTTACAAAGCCTGATTCTTTCGACTTTCAGCTTGGATTCTTCAATACTTTTGAACCTCAAGCGAATGGGGCGGCCGCCTCCTCGCACACCCCCAATACTCTCTGACTTAACATCATGCCACGGCGTCAAGTATCATCCATTGCAGGTAAGGAGTGTGTTAGGAGGTTGGCCTGAGAGTTTGGTGGTGGCAAGGTCATATCTTTGAGCGCCGTTTGCTAATAATTAAACAATGTTTTTTTTTTGTCAAACCACTCTCTCCACTTCTGACTCCAAACAAGGAGACTTGTATTTTTTATGCTCATCTTATTCCGCCGTACTCGCATAACTTCTACACTCCACTTTCGGGGGAGTTTTGATATCGCACACTAACTCTCTAACATCAATCAATGAAACTTTTTCTCTGTATCACGCCTTGCTCAAGCTTTGATTTATATTATCAGTCTGGACTCGTCTTATAACTCATACTGCACTCATTACCACCTGCTAGTGTGACAATCTTATAACTTCCTATAGTCACCTTATAAATGAATACAACCTTTTCATTCCATTTCTATACACACCTTTATCACCCAGACTCGCATTCTCTAACCCTGTACTCACTCTATCTCTGTTTCCCGCCTACTTATCTTATCTCCACTGCTCATCTTATCACCCATACTCTCATTATCCCACCCTTTACTCACCTTATCACTCCGGTCCTAACGAGGTCCTCATTGCCCGACTCTTCCCTCACGATGCCATTTTCAGTCTTGAAATCGAAGCTGAAAATTCCGTTTTCCGGGTGGATGCGGTTGTCCTCAATGATCCGAAAGTGGGCGGGAATTACGTTCTTCGTGTCGGCCCAGGTCACGCCCACCGCAACAAGCAATAGAATTGCAATGATCTGACACAAAACGTGTTTTGTTATTACTCTGACTTTGAACATGGAAAATTTTCATCTCAAGGGGTGCGGCAAAATTTTCCAGGGCATATGAAAGTAAAAGGAAAACCGGTTAGCAAGACACCGTAAGCCGCACAAGATGCCCTACATACCTAACGACAATTATCCATTAAATATATAAAATAAATCAGATGACGTCTCAGCTAGCAAAGTTTGTTTATGGAAACTGATAATTTTGTCAGAAAACACAATCGTGAAACAGGTGTGCGAGACGATCGCTTAAGAGAAATTCCCTTATGACGCAGTTCATTACCAATGTATGCTAAAGTGATCCGATTCCTCTTGGGAAAACAATCAAGGTAAACTTTGGTGGCTATTGAACTCCCAACTATCCTTATTCGCGGTGTTGGCCAAAATACAGTATGCAAATTCCATTTTTCCGTCACTTCGTCCGATTCCTGCAGGGAAATTTTGGACTCGGATTATTTAGTACCATGCCTCCGTGAATTTTGTTCCACTCTATGTGGTATTTTCC
The DNA here is from genome assembly GCA_016164225.1 of Gammarus roeselii. NCBI lineage: Eukaryota > Metazoa > Arthropoda > Malacostraca > Amphipoda > Gammaridae > Gammarus > Gammarus roeselii. The sequence goes on from SDVV010017454.1 coordinate 4,377, forward strand.
TGTGTAACTATCCATATAACAAGAATAGGGGTACGATAAATCTATGGGTTAGGAATCACAATAACTAATCAATATTATAAACCCAACAAACAACAACCCCCCTTCTTCATCACACCTATACCCTCAACGGGGGTTGTTTGACCAGGGAGTGCTGTGGAGTAACCATCATTTATAGAGCCATTTGTCTTAGCGGACTCCACCCTGAGCAACCCTCTTAAGGGGAAACCCGCTGGGGAAGGGACGATCCTTAATAAGAAAGAATGCCAAATAGCACCCAGTACCTTTCTTAGCAGCCAGGATACCCTTCAGGGACTCGTTCAACTGTGTTTATCAGCGAACTGAACGACGTGGCTGATGAGAATCCTTGGGTACTTCTGAGGAGTGCATTATCATGGAGGATATTCGACCGTAGATCTCTATAGGATTTACTCATAGGTGTATTAACAGGCAAACCTTTCAGGGACATTTTCGATGTGATGAGTGCACCCAGTCATGACCGGTACTTTCAAAACATTATAGTATTGAATAATGAACCATAGGCTACGAGATGTTATAAGTTTTGTCTCTGCTCCGTTTGTAATAACTTTTCGATTGCGACTCACCACCTTCACATAAGGATAAATTGCTACAAAAAAAATTGTTTGGGGTGACACCAAATTTCCCGCCTATCATACCGCCATACTTATTGCGATACCGATCGCTAGTCCAAATCTTATGACGGTATCATAAACATTTTCTTCCAAGATGACGCATAAACATAATTTGCTTAGTTGTTGCCCAGAAAGATAGCAACATTTTCGTAGTTAGAAAATAGAGGGGATTTTTGCAATACCACCGGACTCCGCATCAAACACTTCTTCGAGATGCTCTAACGAACCTTCATGCCATTAGCACCGCTAGCGCCGGTATAGATGGGACCTTTGATCTAATATAATCCAATCTAACCTATTATTGGCCTATGACCCTAGCTAAACCCTATAGTGTCTCGTATGACCCTAGCTAAACCCTTTAGTGCACCGTATGACCCTAGCTAAACCCTTTAGTGCCTCGTATGACCCTAGCTAAACCATTTAGTGCCTTGTATGACCCTAGCTAAACCCTTTAGTGCCTCGTATGACCTTAGCTATACCCTTTATTGCCCCGTATGACCCTAGCTAAACCCTTTAGTGCCTCGTATGACCCTAGCTAAACCCTTTAGTGCCTCGTATGACCCTAGCTAAACCTTTTAGTGCCCCGTATAACCCTAGCTAAACCCTTCATTGCCCCGTATGACCCTAGCTAAACCCTTTATTGCCCCGTAAGACCCTAACTAGACTCGTAGGCGACACAATTACGTCTCGAGCTTGCAGTCAACAATGCCCGACTTGCAGAAGCGCCAACTCATGCCGTGCGTCCATTGTTTTTATCAGCTCATTCCTTCATGTACGGGCAGTGTGTACAGCCTAATTGCCGCGTAGTGTCTGTACGCCATCAGCTCATTCCTTCATGTACGGGCAGTGTGTACAGCCTAACTGCCTCGTAGTGTCTGTACGCCATCAGCTCATTCCTTCATGTACGGGCAGTGTGTACAGCCTAACTGTCGCGTAGTGTCTGTACGCCATCAGCTCATTCCTTCGTGTACGGGCAGTGTGTACAGCCTAACTGCCTCGTAGTGTCTATAGGCCATCAGTTCATTCCTTCATGTACGGGCAGTGTGTACAGCCTAACTGCCGCGTAGTGTTAGTACGCCATCAGCTCATTCCTTCATGTACGGGCAGTGTGTACAGCCTAACTGCAGCGTAGTGTCTGTACGCCATCAGCTCAACCCTTCATGTACGGGCAGTGTGTACAGCCTAACTGCAGCGTAGTGTTTGTACCTTCTTATATCGTATTTGAGAGCAAGGCTTGCACATTCCCTGACCGTATTAGTTCACGTGAGGGAGGACCCAATGGTACAGAGCACTTCATGGGAGCAACCCTAATAGAACTCGGCCAAGTGAAGTATTTTCCTACTCTAGCAAATACTTCGTCAGATTTTGTAAAGGTTGATTATGACAAATTACTCTGAAATTGAGTTTAGCTGCCGTAACTCGTACACCACGAGACCTCACTCACCCGAGGCCCGCCTTCCATATTGGCGCGTTGTTTATTCAGTGTATCTTGTATCACTTTTCCTTGATGCCGGACGCGGGGTATTGCGTCTTCCCCGCTTCCTTCTCCTCCCCCCCCCTCCTTCGTGGTGCCGAGGGGTTCGCTCTTCCTTAGAAGGAGGTTGCAATACCCCCCGCAGAGGCAGGCCTGCCCGGGTGTCAGAAGAGACCCGTCCTCCAAGAGGGGTACGAGAGGGCTTCCTAGTACTCGTTTGTTTGGCTGTCATGCCGGCGACATAACACATTGAACAGTCACCATGCAAAGTGACTGAACTGCGTTCAAGTCCTGGTACAAATCTAATTAAACGAGACATGTTGTTAACCTTGTTTACCCAGATTGCCATAGCTCTCGATGCCATTTAACAATCAATCCTTTGACCATTCGGATGTTCCACCAAGAGGTGTCTAATCAAATTGATTTGTTATGACAGTTTTCTTCTGAAATTTTCTGGGGTTCTGTTGACTGTTTTATCGAACCGATTTTCTTCGTTTATTTGATCTAATTAGATATTGTAACTGTAGAACGATCTGCCTCGACCATTTCAAAGAAATGAACTGTACTTTATTTTACTGTATGAATTCTTCAACTTGAACAGTTATTGGATTATTTCCAACGGGGATTCGTACCTACAGTGTGTTATTCTACGGGCGCTACAAATAATCCTCGCCCTCAACAAACAATAGGAACCGCTCTACTTGGAAAGTTTTCGACAGTAAATTTAGATTTTTATGTTAAAAATGTGTGTGCACAGCTGACCGTCTGATTCCTGTTAATTATGGGACGGTCACAAACTTTTCCTGAAAGTCTCGTAAAATTTACTACGATGGTAGTGAGTTCAGGGGAAAAGAAATAATATTTAAAAGGAATATTAATATCAACCCCGGATCCATCGTCACAAGATATATGAAGAGTTAAAGTCCCAGACATCTACCCTTTAAATAACTAAGTGCAATTATTGCTATCTCTGGATACTTCGTTATTAGATACATTTAATATATAAAAGGTTTGTCAGAGCAAATGGCTTCATCAGAGACTATTATAGTCGTCTGGCGTTATTCTGAATAAAACCCCAACTGGGACCCCTGCCACAAAAAAGGTAATACAATGGTAATTATAACGACCGTATTATAACGAGCGAGCAGTGTCACAGGACCGAGTGAACCGGGCATATTAAAACGAGCGAGCAGTGTCACAGTTCCAAGTGAACCGGGCATATTATAACGAGCGAGCAGTGTCACAGTTCCAAGTGAACCGGGCATATTATAACGAGCGAGCAGTGTCACAGGACCAAGTGAACCGGGCATATTATAACGAGTGAGCAGTGTCATAGTACCAAGTGAACCGGGCATATTTTAACGAGCGAGCAGTGTCACAGGACCAAGTGAACCAGGCATTTGATTTAGTTCCCTTTGCGCATCTCCTACAAGAGAATATAACATTAATGTAAACTGGTGATGCCCCGTGGGTGATGCCCCTCGCACTCAAGGCATTGCCTCGACGCCCTGCTCATCAGCACGCGTGATAGTGTGTATCAAAGAGAAGAGAGCGGGGCAAGACTCCGTGTCAAAGAGAATTGTAGTATTTCTTGATCCAGTATACTCGGTTGTCCCCGCCTCTGCAAGGGATCTCCCTCCTCTTCCACTCTTAATATGCCGCCGAGGGTCAAGCTAGGAACTCTTATCGAGTAGCCAAAAGTTAGGAATGAGCTGTAGAATCTACGTTTAGATTACTGTTACTTCGTCTAATTCCTTAGGGACTCATTGGGGCAAAATACTCTGCCAATGTTATCCGTTACTTTAGTTCGTCAAGTATCATGAGCGTGTTTGCTTGCTTTCTTTAGGTAACGGATTATAGGAAGGGGTCCTTGTGAAAGACACCTCCTTGACTTTACCAGCTCTATTTACATTTAAAACTTGTTTACTGTTGAGAACATTGGCTGAGGGTAACTGTTTTATCTCCGTTTGTTGGGGATTTTGACGACTTCAGAGCAGCGCGCTGTTCAAAGAGACTGGCATGTTGTTCTAAGTCAATTTTGTAGGTTAGAAGCACCCGTTCATTTTCTATTGCTTCGAGGTACAACTGTGTTGGTAAGTCTTGAATTTAAATCCTGACTTACAGATGCGATCCCCATGGAGTTCATCCTTTTTTGTCATTTTTTTCTAGGAATAATGATTTGAGCAGATAAGTGGGCTTATCACATTCCTGTCTGACTAAGAATACAAAGTCCAGTCCCATATGTACCACAATTTTCAGCTTATTATTCTTGGAAAATAGTATGACAGATCTGTACGAGGGGAGGAAACTTTTTGAAATTGAATCGTGAACGAGTAATAAATCGTCCAAGCTATGAATAGGGCTTTTTATGTGACGCCAATCATTCGATTATTATTTTTTTTTTCACCCTCAATCCAACTTTCTAAATAAAGTCCCACACAAGTTTAATTTCATGTGGAATATCATCCACCACCCTTCAGTGTTACTTGTGGAATACCATCCACCACCCTTCAGTGTTACTTGTGGAATACCATCCACCACCCTTTAGTGTTACTTGTGGAATACCATCCACCACCCTTTAGTGTTACTTGTGGAATATCATCCACCACTCTTCAGTGTTACTTGTGCATTCAAAATAATGTCATTCATAGGACAGCTCTACAGCTTCCTTTCAGGTCTCCCTGGTGGTAATACCCTTTATGAGGTTAAAGGTCTCCCTGGTGGTACTACCCTATATGAGGTTAAAGGTCTCCCTGGTGGTAATACCCTTTATGAGGTTAAAGGTCTCCCTGGTGGTAATACCCTTTATGAGTCTAAAGGTCTCCCTGGTGGTAATACCCTTTATGAGGTTAAAGGTCTCCCTGGTGGTAATACCCTTTATGAGGTTAAAGGTCTCCCTGGTGGTAATACCCTGTATGAGGTTAAAGGTCTCCCTGGTGGTAATACCCTTTATGAGGTTAAAGGTCTCCCTGGTGATAATACCCTTTATGAGGTTAAAGGTCTCCCTGGTGGTAATACATTTTGTGAGGTTAAAGGTTTCCCTGGTGGTAATACCCTTTATGAGGTTAAAGGTCTCCCTGGTGGTAATACCTTTTGTGAGGATAAAGGTCACCCTGGTGGTAATACCCTTTATGAGGTTAAAGGTCTCCCTGGTGGTAATACCCTGTATGAGTCTAAAGGTCTCCCTGGTGGTAATACCCTTTATGAGGTTAAAGGTCTAGCTGGTGGTAATACCTTATGTGAGGTTAAAGGTCTTTCTGGTGGTAATACCCTTTATGAGGTTAAAGGTCTCCCTGGTGGTAATACCCTTTATAAGGTTAAAGGTCTCCCTGGTGGTAATACCCCTTATGAAGTTAAAGGCCTCCCCGGTGGTAATACCTTGTGTGAGGTTAAAGGTCTCCCAGGTGGTAATACCCTTTATGAGGTTAAAGGTCCCCCTGGTGGTATTACCCTTAATGAGGTTAAAGGTCTCCCTGTTGGTAATTCCCTTTATGAGGTTAAAGGTTGCTCTCCAGAAGGATACTCCAGGCATTCACCACCCCTCGAAGACACACTCAAGGGAGATGACACACAGATGACACACTCAAGGGAGCGCCCATTCACAGCTCGGTGTCTTGATTAGGAGGTGTATTAATGATATATTGGCAGATAAGCTGTGTTTGAGAAACAGAGATGCCATTCCCCAAAAAAGGTCCACCATAAGAAACTCTCGAATGATCGAGATTTTTTTGTCCGACTGTTCTCTTATACGACGACTTGGCAGATGGGTAACGCAGCTAATTGGCAGATGGGTAACGCAGCTAATTGGCAGATGGGTAACGCAGCTAATTGGCAGATGGAAAACGCAGCTAATTGGCAGATGGGTAACGCAGCTAATTGGCAGATGGGTAACGCAGCTAATTGGCATATGGGTAACGCAGCTAATTGGCAGATAGGTAACGCAGCTAATTGGCAGATGCGTAACGCAGCTAATTGGCAGATGGGTAACGCAGCTAATTGGCAGATGGGTAACGCAGCTAATTGACAGATGGGTAACGCAGCTAATTGGCATATGGGTAACGCAGCTATTTGACAGATGGGTAACGCAGCTAATTGGCAGATGGGTAACGCAGCTAATTGGCAGATGGGTAACGCAGCTAATTGGCAGATGGGTAACGCAACTAGACTTTGCCAAATTGTTATAAATTTGGTTCAGAAGCTGTCATGTAAGCGTTATATTCATGGTATTAGATACTAGTGTTCATATGAAAGCAAAGTCTAGGAATCATCTATGTGTGTGCTTTGAAGCGGACGAGCTTCCTCGAAGGAATGCCTCTGAGGAGAATGAAGCAGTCACTGCTGCGTTCATGTGCGTAGGAAGGATGTCAGAACTCTAAATTTGGTTGACGGTACTCATTATTTCTAATGCATAATTAGTGAGTTTGCTATTCTGAGCTAATGGTCCGCTGTGTTCTGTGTTTCACTGTGAACTATGTTCTGTGTTTCACTGTGAGCTATGTTCTGTGTTTCACTGTGAGCTATGTTCAGCGTTTCACTGTGAGCTATGTTCTGTGTTTTACTGTGAGCTATGTTCTGTATTTTACTGTGAGCTATGTTCTGCGTTTCACTGTGAGCTATGTTCTGCGTTTCACTGTGAGCTATGTTGTATGTTTTACTGTGAGCTATGTTCTGTATTTTACTGTGAGCTATGTTCTGCGTTTCACTGTGAGCTATGTTTTGTGTTTCACTATGAGCTATGTTCTGTGTTTCACTGTGAGCTATGTTCTGTGTTTCACTGCGGGCTATGTTCTGTGTTTCACTGTGAGCTATGTTCTGTGTTTCACTGTTAGCTGTGTTCTGTGTTTCACTGTGAGCTATGTTCTGTGTTTCACTGTGAGCTATGTTTTGTGTTTCACTGTGAGCTAGGTTACGTGTTTCAGTGAGCTATGTTCTGTGTTTCACAGTGAGCTATGTTCTGTGTTTCACTGTTAGCTGTGTTCTGTGCTTCACTGTGAGCTATTTTCTGTGTTTCACTGCGGGCTATGTTCTGTGTTTCACTGTGAGCTATGTTCTGTGTTTCACTGCGGGCTATGTTCTGTGTTTCACTGTGAGCTATGTTCTGTGTTTGTACATAAAAAATAGTTTGCTCGACATTAGTTCAGAGATATTCATTTTAAAAATAGAAGGCCTAATATGTTCATTACACAAAATATGCTAGAGATTGGAAACGGGCAAGTTATTGTTGTGCGCAATAAATCCATAGGCCCTCTCCTTGGTATTCTGTCAAAAAATGCTGCTAAATGTGAGTAGCAACATTTCCGTTTTAATTTATTTGATAGAATTTATTTCGTTTGTTCGACTTGGAGTATTTCTAAGTGTTGATGTCTGAGAACTACTTAACCAGGCCGATTTCAATTGTTTGGTATAATAAAAAAAATATGCAACGTCAGCGAAAACCCATGTGAAGGTAAATTACGTTGTTGGTTCAGTAGCTATTCATTTTGTACCAGATTTGGTTAGGTTTGGTGTGCAGAGAGTTAACGCAACTAAAGATATGGTCAGGTTTGGTGTGTAGAGAGTTAACGCTACTAAAGATATGGTTAGGTTTGTTGTGCAGAGAGTTGAAGCAACTAAAGATATGGTTAGGTTTAGTGTGTAGAGAGTTAAAGCAATTAAAGATATGGTTAGGTTTGATGTGTAGATAGTTAAAGCAACTAAAGATATGGTTAGGTTTGATGTGTAGAGAGTAGAAGCAACCAAAGACATGGCTAGGTTAGGTGTGTGGAGATTTAAAGAAAATAATGATAGGGTTAGGTTTGGTGTGTGGAGAATAAAAGCCAGTAAAGATATGGTTAGTTTTAGGTGTGTAGAGAGTGTAAGCAACTAAAGATATGGTTAGGTTTGGCGTGTAGAGAGTAAAAGCAACTAAAGATATGGTTAGGTTTGGTGTGTAAGGAGTAGAAGCTACTTAGGTTATGGTTAGGTTTGGTGTGTAGAGAGTATAAGCAACCAAAGATATGGTTAGGCTTGGTGAGTAGAGAGTAAAAGCAACTAAAGATATGGTTAGGTTTGGTGTGTAGAGAGTAAAAGCTTCGAAAGATATGGTTAGGTTTGGTGTGTTGGGAGTAGAAGCTTCTCAAGTTATGGTTAGGTTGGTGTGTTGGGAGTAGAAGCTTCTTAAGTTATGGTTAGGTTGGTGTGTGAGGAGTAGAAGCAACTTAAGATAATGAGGATATGCGAATGTTACTCACAAATTTCATGTTGATGCGAAAGATTCGTTGTCTGTGGACTGTGCGAAGATTCTCCTTTTTTTGTCCTGTTTAGGAGGTTATAAGGGAAAATATAATTCTGAAAAAGAACATGAATGATTAGTATGTAGGACGCCTATTGAATCTACATGATCATTATAGGTCACGTAATCATTTTGAAGCGAATATAACACTTTTTTAAACATATTTACCAATATTTTATAAAATCAACCCTTTATTGTTCTGTAAAGTGTCTGGTTAGGAATGTTTTCTTCTTGTTGAGAACGCATTCATTATTATTCAAATTAAAGGAAACTACTTCAAGTTCAGGGAGACTGCTTCAAATTAAAGGAGACTACTTCAAGTTAAGGGAGACTGCTTCAAATTAAAGGAGACTACTTCAAGTTAAGGGAGACTGCTTCAAATAAAAGGAGACTACTTCAAGTTAAGGGAGACAGCTTCAAATTAAAGAAGACTACTTCAAGTTAAGGGAGACTGCGTCAAATTAAAGGAGACTACTTCAAGTTAAGGGAGACTGCTTCAAATTAAAGGAGACTACTTCAAGTTAAGGGAGACTACTTCAAATTAAAGCAGACTACTTCAAGTTAAGGGAAACTGCTTCAAATTAAAGGAGACTACTTCAAGTTTAGGGAGACTGCTTCAAATTAAAGAAGACTACTTCAAGTTAAGGGAGACTGCTTCAAATTAAGGAATTCAAGTTGAACTACTGAGATGATTTTTTACACATAGGAAGACAACTTCAAATTATGAGAATCGACTTCGTATTAAAGGAGACTCTTCAAATTATGGGAGACAATATCAAATTATGGGAGACAATATCAAATTAAAGGTGATAACTTTCAATTTGGAAGGACTACTTCTAATTTAGGTTGGCCCCTCTAAAATGTAATTCACTCATTCAAGTTCAGGGAGACTGCTTTATATTTGAGAAAACTGCTTAATATTATGAGAGTCTGCTTTGAATTGGGGGAGTCTGCTTTGAATTAACCTAGACTGATCCAAATTAAGAGCGACTGCTTCAAATCAAGAGAGCGGATTTCAAAAGAAGGTTAACTGCTTCAAATGATGGGAGCTAACATCAAATGAAGGCAGACTGCGTACGGCCGTAGGCACAGAAGCTGCGTTTAGTTGCAGGCCCCAGGCTCATACACAATCTTAAATAATATATTTGGGGTGCAATCATTAAAGCTGAAATAGGACGACCCATCCCTAACGATGATTCAATACAATAAAGCA
>SDVV010017455.1:0-13984 GCA_016164225.1 Gammarus roeselii
CTGTGATCGACTGCAACCATTTAGCTTTAACATCGACATACTACTCAACCTCTTTGAACACTGTGATCGACTGCAACCATTTAGCTTTAACATCGACATACTACTCAACCTCTTTGAACCATGTGATCGACTGCAACCATTTAGCTTTAACATCGACATACTACTCAACCTCTTTGAGCCCTGTGATCGACTGCAAGCATTTAGCTTTAACATCGACATACTACTCAACCTCTTTGAACACTGTGATCGGCTGCAACCATTTAGCTTTAACATCGACATACTACTCAACCTCTTTGAACCCTGTGATCGACTGCAACCATTTAGCTTTAACATCGACATACTACTCAACCTCTTTGAACACTGTGATCGACTGCAACCATTTAGCTTTAACATCTTACATACTACTCAACCTCTTTGAACCCTGTGATTGACTGCAACTATTTAGCTTTAACATTTTACATACTACTCAACCTCTTTGAACCCTGTGATCGACTGTAACCATTTAGCTTTAACATCGTACATACTACTCAACCTCTATGAACCCTGTGATCGACTGCAACCATTTAGCTTTAACAACTTTCATACTACTCAACCTCTTTGAATCCTGTGATCAACTGCAAGCATTTAGCTTTAACATCTTACATACTACTCAACCTCTTTGAACCCTGTGATCAACTGCAACCATTTAGCTTTAACATCTTACATACTACTCAACCTCTTTGAACCCTGTGATCGACTGCAACCATTTAGCTTTAACATCTTACATACTACTCAACCTCTTTGAACCCTGTGATCGACTGCAACGTAGTTATTTCTGATGTTGAAGCTTGGTAGCGGCTATACTGCTGTGAAGCATGCCACCATATCCATTATTTGGCATAGTGGCATAGGTAGTCATTTATTGCTGTTATCCAACCTGTCAATCTGGAGAACGCCAAAATATTAGCATCAGGGACTATATTCGTTGCGGTAAATAGATGGCAGTCACATTATGTATGAAAACTCTTCACGGTCATCTCAGCACAGGCCCAAAAAATAAAACTCGTAGAAACGGAAGATCTCTCAACGCCATCATCTAATACCTTTTATCATCTGGATCTCCCACATCTGCCACTACTTCTAGCATCATCGGTCTTACGTTCAAACCTCTAAACAGATAGACCGCAACCTCGCAACAGCTCTCTAGGCAGGTAGGTATAACATTCCTTATCCCCGCGTCATCAGGCCTGTTTGGTGAAAAAGTATTCGTCTTGACGGTATCAATTACTGTAGCCGCCGCCATGTCCCGACACCCCCTCTGTGTTTCGACAAACACCGACATTTTTATGTCCACTATTCTGACAAACCCATAGTTCTTCTTCTGTGACTTTTGGCGCACTTGAACTCTTCTCCTGCCTGCCATTTGATATGCCATCCTTGCATCTGCAAAAGTATCATCTTTTAGGCCTTCTCCTGGTGGCGTCAATGCCCAATGGGGTAAATATATTAAACAGAGTAATAGGGCGTTTACATGAAGCCCCGCAAAATGCCCGAAGGGTAGCTTCAGATTATTATTCCATATTCTGATCCCTTACATACTGGTGGACCCTTTCCTAATTAATAATTCCACTTGGCAACGCTATTCCCATATCACTTTTATGACCAGCTGGATAACCTAATAGGTTTGAATAACTTGCCTGTGTTGTTTGAAAAGTTACACTATTGCTTCTTGCAAAGTAGGGGAATACAATACCTTAGCAGTTGACAAATTTGAAATGAGCGAGCCAGCAAAGCTCTTGGGGGTGTTGTGACGAAAGGTTGGCCGGACACGTACACAAGCTGAAATGCTGTAACTATGATACGATCTGGTCCCAAAATTCTCCGCAGGAAATGAATACGCCTGAATGTATATATACTCGTATGAAGTGATACAAAATTTGTTTGCGTAAACGGGAACAAAAATTAACAGTCGACCAATACAAGTTAGTACAACAACCTGCACCCAATTGTAGTATAAAGACCAATAGATAAAGGCACGCCAGAAACGGTTGGCTTCCAAGATAACACTAAAACTGACTGCTCCGAAACAGGAGACTACTAGCTGAATTACATTGAACAGTGTACGCTTACAGCAAGACAGACCGACAGGAAAAGACGTCTCTGAAGCTGTGGTGTAGAGCGAATGAGGCAATGCAGGTGTGCGGCGAACTTCAAAGCCGCGGTCGGATGCTGTGATGGACGGTGATGTATTGTGCTCGGTGCCTGTCTTGGAGCATCAAACACGCCGCTGAGTGCCTGCCAATTACCCAAGCGATAAGTGAAATATGTTACTGGAATTTCCTCGGGGGTAAATGTTTCTCTTTCAGTTGGAAGCGTAGATAATCTCTATGACACACCTCGTTAGCGATTTGAGCCATTGCTAGGTTCAATGAGACCAGGATAAGCGCCACTTATCTCTCATCTTATTAGCTGGACACGCACGATACGTCACCACCGAGAAAAAAAAATACCATTTCTTATTTATACTCGACGAGAAGACCAGACTTCAGATATCTAAAGATCATACTTTTGTGGCATGCGATGGTAGCACTGACGGTGGTAATAATGTTCGACGTATAAAGTTAGAGGTGGGAACAAGCGTCCTCCATGTATTGCATTCACGAGGTAATCTAAGGAGTGGGACTCCCTAAAGTATGTTATATGAACGCTACCGCCGCATGTTACCTGGCTGGCTATTTGGAGGTGTTAGTCCGTGTTACTAAACATTAGGCGGCATCGTGCGATTTCCTTTGATGATTGACCTATGCGATATGTATACCCGCGGGAGGCTTGCTAACAAGACAGCACTCGGACCGCGGCCAGAAAAGGCACACCACTTTGCCGACAGGATATAAATGAATTTTTTTTTCTCCTCCCCACGACTTTTATTTATTTTTACATCTTCAAACGGCTACCGTGGTTCGGAATCGCAGAGGTGCCTTAAGGAAGAGTACATTGAAGATGTTTAAGAAATGATCTGTTTTGTGCATGGTGAGGAAATGCCCTGTTAAATTACCATTAATCTTGTGTAATCAAGTTTTTTAGTTTAGGAGCATGCAAGTTCTTAATAGAAGGTTCATGTATGTGGTTTTCACGTACAGCCCGTCCAATGGTAATAAATATCTTGAGAACTTGTGATTGTGTGTGCAGATGAATAATGACTCAAAATATATTCATTTATAGAAACGCTCCTTTATGTTCCCAATCGTCTGGAAATTTAGTGACTTAATTGGAGAATATAGAAAAGAAAGATAAACGAATACTCAATTCTAATAAATTATTTCAACTATACCGCAAATATAGCCTGAACGCTTTCATTAGCAAGTTATTTAAACAATTGTTACGTTGTACGTATTCAGTTGTGTTGATCATTATCGTTATTCATCGCGAAGTCTTCGATAGGCAGTCATCGTGTTTTTTTTTACCCAAATGGGCTGTTGTCGTTGTTTGCTCCTCACCAACATTCAAAATGCTAAAGCTTGGTCAATTGTGCATAAATTTTGACGTTGAATGACTCGACATTAATCCGCACACCACACCCGTAGCTCCGTTTTCGTGTTTCATAATTTGAACTCTGATTTTGAGTGATTTTTTGTCCATTGATCTTCACCCTAAATCAAGAGTTGTATTTTGAAATGTTTTTTGAACGTTGAAATTCTTCTGAAATTTCGTATTCCACGTTAGAGCTCAGAACTTGTCATCTTCAGCTCGAGCTCTTCGTGCCCTAAGTCCTCCCCCTAGGCATCAGTTAGGTTCACGGGCCGCACGGAGTCGCGGCCCAACCGGAGGGTGAACACCCTTATATCTCTTCAGACTCCTCTCTTCTTCACCCTACACTATCTCTCCTTTTCTCCCCCATCCTAATTTGCTTGACGTTCAATTACCTCAATTGCATCTTCTGTTTACTTCCAATTTCCTTAAACTTGTCTCAGACTCCTTAAAAACTCTCCTAATAGTCGCTGCACACACACATACACACGCACGCACACACAGACACGCTCTTTCTTTCGTGCAACCTTTTTCTACGACAATTCCTTCTTCTTCTTTCCATTCTTGCTGTTCTCGTGTGTGAAATTCCCTACACCAGTGTAGATCTCACGCATGGGATCCCCGTTTTCTGTCTCTTCTTCATCTTCCTCCTCAGCTGGTGTTGGAGCGCTTGGCCCGCACCTTAAGGACTACTGCGGATCCTTGGGGCTCTGAAGCAGGGTAGGTAGTGTGTTATTCCTCCTTACTGCCATCCGAGGAGTGCTGGGACCATATGGCCTCAGCACTTTAGGAGTTCCTGTACCTCCTGTGGCACCCATACATACCATAGACGTTCACCATGTAAAGGACTTTGACTTTGCGCAGTAGTAAACTTAACTCGAACATTGAAAAAATAAACTAACTTGATGCAGCTCTGTTTGCTTGTTTGACATTCGTCGCCAGAAGGACGATGACTCTAGCGCGTTAGAAAGCCTCGTCACTCTAATCTAATCTCGTGCCCTAAGTGACGGCAGCCTTTCAAATTCTAAAGTTTCAGCAATATTGGATGGATTTCAACGCTCTTTGTCTGAAATAAATTAAAGAAAAACATTATGCAATACTTTATGTTACCGTTTTTCATTTTTTCTAAAATTCATTTCTGAACTGGGAGTTTTATACCTCGCTCTGCATATTGCGTGTCTAGGCACTGACGATATAATTTTTGGCTTCGCCACTAATGTAAAGATTTCGACCTTGTATGGACCAAATTGAAGAACATTAACTCAAAGTCACGCGACAGTTTTCATCCAAATTCATTCACGTTTCTTTTTAGGTCCCAAAATTTTGTTGTTTATGATCAGTTCGTCAATCTACACTTTTTGATTGAGGAAATGTATATTTCAAAATGCTAAGAGTGTGCCAATATTGCATTAATTTTAACTTTTCGGTTCGAAGCCTTGAAGATCCCCACACGCCGAGTTTTACGTTGGAGATTTCAAAAATTGTTGTAACTCTCGCTTAGCGCTTCTCGCCTGATGCTCCTCTTGGCCATGAGTTCGAGCGTTCTGGTTAGCCCCTGCCTCTCGGGCCAACTACAGGGCCTGCGCCCATCCGCCTATATCTGTGTCACACCGTCTTGCCCACGACATAAATGCTAATGCATGGTCAATTTTGCATGGATTTAGACTGTCTAGAGCACTAATGAAAGAAGTCAAAAGAGAGAGCTCGTATTTTATAAAAAAAAACTTCAAAAAATTTAACTGATTTTTTGTATATCTTCAGGCCTTGCTCTTCGCCTCGTTTTATACAAGAGCGGTATTTCAATGTGCTAATGTTTCGTTAACAATTCTTTGGTCTCAATGCTGTATGACTAATGAAAATGAAAACAGCACAATACGCAGAACTGCAATCTGGCTTGTTCGAAATTGTGTTTCTAAGTCGCGCTCTGAACGAAGCCGGTTTGCGTTTTCGAAAATTCTGAAGCTTCGACAATAATGGACGCTGAAATTGGATATCGTATTTTAACATTTTATAGTTCATAGTAAAGAAACATGGACATCGTAGTGCTCCAGGTGCTCATTCGTTGAAACTAATTTATTTTGTACAAAATCGAGCTCTAAACTTTGCATTTTTCAAGTCATGCTATTCATAATTTGTACGCAATCAGAATTTCAAAATGTTTTGCCTCTGTCAATTATGCAAGGGTTTCTACTCAGTACTTTAAAGAATTCTGTTTGCCCAATGGGTCGCGATTGTGCACCCACGTTCTGGGTTTACATTTTGGGGAGGATTTTTTTCACAAGTTTTTCAGTAATATCTCGCTATCTATCGAACTAGAAATGAGCAACTTTAATGTATTTGTTAAGCCTTTCAACATATCTACATTTTTGCTTTGCCTGCTAATGTAAAAAAAAAAATTTGATATATACATAAGCTTTACTTGTCACGAATTTTGTTGTGAGCTGGTCCAGTCTATTTATGAAAAAAAGTCGTGATTTACTAAATCTAATATTTTTTAAATCTCCGTTACCTATGACGATAAATTGTTTGGTCAGTAAATACCCTGTATTGAGTCCTTTCTGTGAACAGAAAATGCCATGTAAGATTGCTAAAAGGATGGTGCCCTCATGCTCCGTTTTTCTATACGCTAGAATGCTAAGTAAACATTACTGTAGATGTTTTCGCGATTAACACCATTATATATGATTAGGATTCTGATCCGTATTGATGGCAAACTCCATGTTTTGGCTTGGAATGAACGCGTATGCTCAAGTTTCCTTTCCTATACAGCTCAAAGTAGACGGACGTCTGTCCTGACTCTGCTGTCGAGTCTATGTGGAATTACATTAAAACTTGAATCCATTTTCTTGTTTATGAAGGCGTCAAGTAATAATGGCTCGAAGTATACAACTATAATAAATGAACATACATTTTTTAAAGGGCAATTATTGATGCAGAGACCGTCTTAATACAATCGCATTTTTTATTTCTGAATTAGGTCTTGCATTGATGTTTTGCTCATGATTTCATTCATCAAATTCACAGTTTATTTGTTTTAATGTAAAAAAATACTCATGAGAAGCTAGATCAGATTTTAGTGGAGAAAGAGTAAGGGTATTATTGTTAACCGTTAGGTGGCGCCATCTAGTGCTGTAGTCGTGATGGTGGAATGTTGTGGTCTGGTGAACAGGTTACTAAACACTTCTCTTATGTTCTTTTGGGCAATTCTAAACTTACAATGAATGTATAGCATAACCATGCAAGGTAATCCCTTACCGTGGATTGTTGGAAGTATTATTAAATGTAGGAAGAATTGAATGAACATCGTAGTTAAGACCCTAGTTGTTCGACCCTACTGTGCATGTGCCCTCCTTCGTAGTAAATTCATCAGTCCCCACTCTCGTACCCTGGCATGAATATTTTGTTGCTCCAAATACTGTCAACCTCTGAGCGTGGGTCAGCCACTGTTGACAGGAGTCCATCCCTGATTTTTTCCCTATTCATGGAACATGATGGTTACCTTGTTATAGGTAGTTTAAATTTCCCGACTGTATTTTCTTGCCAGACACAGTACACGAACATAATGACTGTGAACTTTATATCCTTCTCTAAATAATTATCCAAGAACCAAATTTACTCCTAACTATAATTGAAAGAAGCCTTTTTTCAGTGCACAGTGTGTTCAGTAATCTGTTTTTTTTCCCAACATTTTGGGATAGCCACTGTCAACTTGACTTCTTGCCAAGTTTTTCAGTCTGGCCAGATTAGAAAGACTGCTATCTCAATTAACAAAATAGTCTTTCCTTATTCTAATTGGTGGACAAAGTTTGACATTACAATATTTTTCCTCTACTTCGATGAAAGTTTTTGTATTTTTTATTTAGATGTTGATCAAAGGTTGCTGCCAACAGTTTTAAAATGTTGTCAATAAAAGGTTGCGGCCAACTACCACACTTTCTTCTATGACAGTTTGGTTTAGAAAATTCAAATGCCCCTCCTACTGGTCATGCCAGTTTGCAGGAGGTGCTATATATTTTGAAAAGATTTTTCTAATAATGGAAATTAGTCTCAAGCCTAAGTCAAATCTGTTGGTCATTTCTAGGCGCAGACCAGTGTGGCCAATTTGGCTGGCAGCGCACATGAACACCAGTTTGCTCAATTCGGTGGGCAATGCACATGAACATTATTTAAATATTTGATGCACACATGGAATCTTCAGGTGAAGTGCAGGTGATTACACCTTCCCAAAAAATTGCACAAATAGATGGAACATGCACATAATGAACAAATCTTCAAACTATTTGTCGTGCTACAATATTAAGCATGCATTTTCCTCCAAAGCATATGAATTCAAATTGACTCTAAAATTACTGACCCCTGCACAACAACATTGTTGAAATGGGTTTGGGAGCCTAGTCTGGATTGACAGCTGTCAGAGAAATCAAGATAAACCAATATTGCATACATGGCGGCTGAATAAAAAATTGGCGATTCACACTGAAATGTTTAATATAGTTGGTGTCATGTTTTAATACAACAATAACTAAACTGCAATGTTTAGTTACTCCTGGCATGGTTCAAACAAAAATGTAACATTTGTGCATATTTTCAGTAGATGACAACAAACACCAATCTCACACACATTTTGTTATCAAGTTGTTGCAACATTCATGTAACAGCCACATTCATGTAACAGCTAAAGAAGTGCAAAATTTTGTATTGTCGTCCTCAGGTGAATGGGCGGGAAATAAGCGTAAAGTGTTGTTAGTGCTAGAAATTTTTAATAAGGACTGACAAAGATTGTTGATAATTCTAATTTGCAAAACTGCCAAAAGAGTGTCATCTAGACATTACATTACTTTTTGTAGAACGCCTGACTGGTGAAAGACATTTGCATCTATGTACACTGTGCAGTCATCCCAAACTTCACGCATATGTAATTCTGAAGTCCCTGCTCAGCGTACGCACCTCTAGCTCTCCACTGTAAATATGTTTGCTAGTACCTTGCCACAGTAGCTCACGTAACACAGTCTGCAGAAAGAAGGAGGATCTTGAAAAATCTCTGGTGATGTGATGATTTACAGCTTGAAATCTACAACCAAAATATATTTGGAGATGAAATTGTCTTTGCTTTGCCTGTAAAGAAGAAGCCGGCAACAATTCTAACCCTCAAACCCTGTTCAGATCACATCCTGCTACGGCAGGTGGACAACTAACAACACAGCGTGCAAACCAGAGGCGTTTTGCCTTACACTTTCCTGGTTTACCTCAAACAGGTCTACGCTCACCCTGTTTAGTCTCATTTTGCTTGCAAGTAGGCAACACAAAGCAACGCCCCTACTGGTGAACATAAGAAACATAGTTCTGTGATGTCATGCCTTTCTTTACTACATGAGATTTCAAGGTTTCCCGGTGTCCCCACCGCCACTGCACGGTGGTGTTTTGCAGTACTGTGGTTTGTTGCTTATTAGAAATCTCTGAAGCATGAACTATTGAACAGCATGTAAAATACATGTTCTGGTTCTATTATTCAGCTTCTATGTTGAAATATTTACCAGAGGATTAAGTTTTCTTCCAAATATTTTTCTCCATCCTAGCGTACACTAACAATAATGATAATAATAATAAAAAAATAATAATAATAGTCTCTATTGAAACCCTTGATAGTAAAATAATGATTACAGAGAACAAGTTTGCCAGGGCATTACTACCATCACATTCAAATTACGCACCAAAAGAACATACATGGAGACAAAACAGAGTAGGAATGAAATACACTACAGAGATCATAAGTTGAGTTACTGACAAGGATTCCCAGATAAATTTTATGTCCCTCTCCCACATGATTTTTATTTACTTATATAACAGAACTCAATTTAAGAGACTTGAAGCACCTAAACACCTGTCAGCCAACATATCAGCTCTGTTTCCCAGCCTAATATCCACATACATGCAACGGGCCTACATCATAGAAAGGTATTATTATTTTGATTATTATTGTGATCTTCCTGCATCAACACAATTCTTGCCCCCATCATTATTATTAGAGATAATGTGTATCCCTCACTATTATATAAAACCTCTGGGTTTGATTTGATTTGAGTCTCATTTCCTTTAGAGCCTCAAGGTGAAGGCCTCTGGGAAGGGATAAGTACCTGACGCAACCTGCCTCTTGCCACAGCCCCAACGCCAGGGCAGGTCAGGACAAGGAGCCAAACCTGCAGGGCACAGGAGAAAGCAAGAGAGCATAGGAGGCAAGCAAGGCATACGCCAGTCACAAAGTGCAGACACCAGACACAAGTGTAGACACCAGACACATTATTAAAAATTTATAATATGCTCCTGTAGGCTATAGGCACTTTTTCTAGCTTGTATATCATTATTGTGCATCTGGCAGCCAGGGCAAGTTTGAGCCAATCTCAGACGCAAGCCTAATTGGTTTAGATCCACCAACCAAATTTTTCTGGGTTTGTCGAATCTCTCATTGGCGAGTCGGTTTCGTGTAAGATCGGTGTGTTGCCTCATCAAATTCAACTGAACGGAGCATACCGCGTTACAATTTTGAAGGGTTGGGTTTAGGAACGTGAACCTAAAAGCATAAGGCAAAATGCCTCAGTGCTGCCAATGAGATTTTGAGAAACTCCCAAGGTTGAGCATCAAAAAAAATATAGATTGAAAAAGAAAAAAACAAGCTTGAAAAAATTTGCAATTCTACAAATATATTATTATTGAGCATTCTGGTTGGCCCATGCCTCTCAGGCTCACTACTGGGCCTGTGCCCATCCGGCTATATCTGTGTCACACCGCCTTGCCCACGATGAAACTGCTAATGCAAAGTCAATTTTGCTTGGATTCTGACTGTCTAGAGCACTAATG
The DNA here is from genome assembly GCA_016164225.1 of Gammarus roeselii. NCBI lineage: Eukaryota > Metazoa > Arthropoda > Malacostraca > Amphipoda > Gammaridae > Gammarus > Gammarus roeselii. Next base: position 10,363 of record SDVV010017455.1, read on the forward strand.
AAAGAAGTCAAAAGAAGAGAGCACCTATTTTATAGTTTTTTTTTCTTCCTAAAATTTAACTTTGTTTTTGTATGTTTTCATGCCTTGCTCTTTGCCTTGTTTTATACAAGAGCCTTGGTCATGGTTATTCTTATATTTCAGGTCTTACATTGCAGCGTTCAATGTTGTTGTCAGCTGTGATTGGTACTGTTGGCTGACAGCACCGCTGTTCATATCTTTGAGAAGATGAAGTTGTGGAAAGTGAACAGCTAGTGTTACAATAGACTATGGATATTTCCAGAGTCTTTGGATTAGCTATGGAACATTGAGTCTTGCAATTAGGGAATTGTCATCATGACATTGTTTCCTCATCTGATCACACAGTGTGAAAATAGCAAAAAAATATACAGTTCTGCAAACCAAAATTTATAGGTGCTTCAATTTCAAAAAATATTTTGGGTTCTTTTCCAGAAATCATATCCACAAAAACGGACAAACTGCTAGACAGAACACTGATATCCATGCATCAGCTATCACATGTGAGCATTTTGCTGAAAGGCAAACATGCGAGGCTGACCACCGTTGTTAAGATATGCACTTCACATAAAATATTGGAATTTATACATAGGCTTTTATTTTTTCTATAATCTTAGATGCTTCTAAAGTATTTTTAATAATATTGGAAGATTATCCTAGCAGCTTTCTTGCGTGAGTGCAACTCATCACCTTCATGCGTGTACGATCAGTCTTACGAGCACTAAACTGAACCTGTGATACTGGCATAATTTCTCAGAAAAAATGTCATATGCTGGTATGGTTGTACACATTAAACTGACTGCATTTAGGTGGTGAATCAAAATAAAGAATACAGATATTTCACTTGTTACAAAACGTCTCTGTTGTGGAAAAGAGCACATGTATTGTGCACTGTGGAGCAGCATACAAATGATCCTCTCCCCGTGACTGTTTTCTCCAGCTGCCAATGCGCGGCAGAGCTGTAGTGGAGGACCAGTCCAATTAATATAAAGTCTACCAACTCTGTACAAATATTTTTAAGAATGTCCTCAATGACGCGCAGCCTTCAATCAATAACAGCGCTCCTTACATGACGGTAGGGCATGGACAGCAGCATTGATTGAGTGAACAGTGGGAACACAACCACTCACTGCAGTGGTCATTAATGATGTGATACTATTTGAATGTGAGCTGCGCTTTTATTTGCTCAGCTTGCAGGCCGGGCCTTTGCTTGGAAGTTGAGGGACTTTGTTGCATCCATTGGACTGAAGGATGACTCTACTAAGAATGAGGTCACGTCAATAATTATTCATTGGTAAACTCTTTTGACATATTTGACACTAGCTATATTCTAAACAAGAACATGTTTGATATTCATACTCATGACAAAAGTTTGATTGTATCAACAAATGTTGTAAAATGGAGCAAAATGCGCTTATAGGTTCATCTTGAATCGAAACTTGATACCTCCTGAAATAACCTGCATGATACCAATCCACATAATCACAAGTATACCTACCATACACAAACTATGATTGATAATTCTAAATTTTGCCAGTGTCTTCTGGCAACTCCTTAGCTATACGCATATGCATTTACAACTCCTCAAAACCAAACCTAATTTCCCACTCTACCCTAAATGTTTCTAGAGTATTATCGTCAAGATTAGTATTAGCGTCGACCGGGGTGACTCCCCCACATTTTCTGCATACTTTGAAATAACTCAAAAAGTACGCCGTCATGAAACTTCATATTTACGGTGTGCATAGCTACTATTATGACCATGAAGCACCGTAAGTTTCAACATTCTATCGTCAACCAAAAAATGTATATCTACAAAAAAAGGTGCTGCAAGCTACGGCCCCTAATCGGGGGTGATTCCCCGCACCAAACGGGGTGATATATATCAACAATTGTAATGCAAAATTAAAAGTTTGTGAGCACCAGTAGAAAGACCATGCCTATATTGGTATATGTAAATTGCTTAGAATAAAATATTACATAAGACAGGTATTTTTTAAGCTATTCTTTTCCAGCCGTCATACTTGACTGTCGAATGATTTTTTTCTCCACTTTCACTGCAGGAAACAGAATTTTTCTTCAATAATTGCAATCTAACTTTACTGGAAATCATTTCTCCACATCCTGAACTAATTATGACCCTAAAATATCAGTAAATGAGCGAGTATTAAAAAATATAGTTTTAATAATACGATAAAACAAGTAGTAAATGTATTTCTTCAATTCTGTAGCAAACTAATTGCATTAACATGAATACAAGTCATGCTAGGTAAGGTATTGTTATCTTGCTATGAAATTATGAAAAAATATTGTTCCTGGGCATTAAAAATAAGTCAACACTTAGGCCTAGACTTGTCACCATGTGTTATAAACATTGGGTCAATATAATATTAGTTATGCATTTTGAAGTTAGCTGTGGTGTCATTATTGTGGGTCATTTACTTCCAGATGTCATTACATGTGTGAAGAATTTCATTTTATTACTTTTCATTAGAGAAAAATGAAGATATTTATTTACAGAATTGGTGTGGGGAATCACTCCCAAGCATTTTTTTACCTGGGGCAATTCATGGCAGTTGTATATTTGTATAGATCTACAAAAACTTACATTCTTTTCCAAAATCCTACTTACACCAAAAACTACAACATATTCAGAGTATCACCACTAAATTTGGCTCTAATCCAGTGGGAACTCATGCCACAGTATCAAAGTTGGCTGAACGTCAATTTTTCCAAACCAAAATTATCAGGGACCTGAAAAACACACCTTCACTCTGACGATTTTTCCTAAATTCTTTGCGTGTATCGAATTTCTACAAGTTGCTGATACATGCTAACAAAAACCTGCTCTTCCAAGTCCCATGGTCAAATGGTGGCATTTTCAACGTCTTGGTGCCCAAAAGGGGGGTGCCGGGAGTCACCCAGTATTGCCAACCGTGAGGAATCGCCCCCGTCAACGCTAATAACAAGTGGAGATGAGAACCACCGTAACTGCTAAAGTGGAAATATAGATGTTACCATGGCATGAACTACACTGTCATCTAATCATCATGATTGTTTGTTGGCAACACTTAGAAATAAAGCTGTGTGGAGTGGGCAACGGTTCAACTTGAACTTTGTGGAGACAGGAACGCAACTGTGAGTGATGTGGTAATAGATTTGATTCCATAATTGATATCCAGAGACGGCCAATGTTGTTTCTGCAGACTGGCACGTAACTCTACAAACAGACTCTGCAAGCACACGCACAGTTATAGATAAGCCGATTTCACCTTGAGCACCGTGCAGCTGGTTTGATTCTTGATATCCAGTGATGTAAGCACATCATGTTCAACCCCATGCCTAATTGTGCCATCTTGCATGAACATTGAAGAGAAATATTTGATGCACACAAATCTTGAGATGAAGCACATGCAAAGACACATCTCCAAAACATTGCACACAGAGACAGAACATGGCACATGAACAAATTTTAAACTATTTGTTGTGCAACATTTTTGTGCGCGCATTTTCCTCCAAAGCAAATAAATTCAAGCCAGAACTTGTAATTGCTTTGACCAGACGGTCTGGATCAACAGCTGTCAGAAATTCAAAGAAAAACCAATAT
>SDVV010017456.1:0-13983 GCA_016164225.1 Gammarus roeselii
AGTGCTGATGCAGGGAAGTCGTGAAGCATCTGACAGTGCTGATGCAGGGAGATTGTTAAGCATCTGACTGTGCTGATGCAGGGAGGTCGTGAAGCATCAGACAGTGCTGATGCAGGGAGGTCGTGAAGTATCTGACAGTGCTGATGCAGGGAAGTCGTGAAGCATCTGACAGTGCTGATGCAGGGAGATTGTTAAGCATCTGACTGTGCTGATGCAGGGAGGTCGTGAAGCATCTGACAGTGCTGATGCAGGGAGGTCGTGAATCATCTGACAGTGCTGATGCAGGGAGGTCGTGAAGCTTCTGACAGTGCTGAAGCAGAGAGGTCGTGAAGCATCTGACAGTGCTGATGCAGAGAGGTCGAGAAGCACCTGACAGTCCTGATGCAGGGAGGCTTACGAGTATTTACAAGTGTAGGAAGACAACAACAGGTCTATTGGCCCAAACTAGGTTGCCTTTTGATAGCAAAAGGGTTAGTTCTGCAGTGGAACATCTAAGAGGCCTATTGGCCCAAACTAGGTTACCTTTTGATAGCAAGAGAATTAGTTCTGAAGTTGAACATCTAAGAGAGCTTCGTGCCCCATTTTTGTTTTCTTATAACAACAGGAAAGGGAACGGCTTAGCTATTTATCGGCGATTTCTGTAAAACTTATCGGGCTGCGACTTGAACGTTTCAATTGTATTGCTGTTTACAACCTCCGCTGGAAGTTTGTTCTATTCTTCGAATACTCTATACGTGAAGAAATTGCGCGTGATGTCGAGTGAGAAGCGTTCTTTAACGATTTTGTATCCATTGTTCGGTTCCTAGTCACTCAGTTTGTATCTAGAGTGAAAAGGCTCGCTCGGTCGACGTTTTCCTTACCCTTCATAATCTTCCACACTTCTATCATGTCGTCTCTGACTCGACGTTTCTCTAGCGAATAAAGATTGAGTTTACGAAGCCTGTCTTCGTATGATTTATTCCGCAGCGAGGGGATGAGTTTGGTGGCTCTACGTTGTGCCTTCTCAAGTTTAATAACGTATTTTCTAAGGAATGGAGACCAGAATTGAACAGCATACTCGAGATGCGGTCTAACAAATGCAATGAAGAACTTGAGCATACTGTGCCGGTTTGCCTTTGTTGCCTTTTTTGGCAGCAACATCACATTGCTTGCTGCTTTTTAATTCATTACTAATGCTGACACCTAAATCTCTCTCTTCGGTAACGGGAATGAGTTTCTTTCCAGACATCGAATATTCATATTTGGGGTTATGAAGACCTATGTGCATGACTTTGCATGTGTCTACATTAAATTTCATTTGCCAATTTTCTGACCAATCAACAATTTTTTTCAAGTCTAGTTGGATCTGCTGACACTCTACTTCAGTTTTCACTTTCCTTCGATATTAGTATCGTCTGCAAACTTGCTAATGTTTGAGAGTACGTTGCTATCGAGATCGTTGATGAATATTATGAAGAGAACTGGCCCTAACACGGATCCGTGAGGCACGCCGATTGTAACATTACCTCTAGGGGAAGAAACTCCGTTAAGTACTACTCGCTGGCGTCTGTCCGTAAGCCAGCATTGTGTTCAATTGTTAAACTCGCCTCGAATACCGATGCTGTGCAATTTACTAATTAGGCGCTTGTGGGGGACTTTATCAAAGGCCTTTTGAAAGTCAAGGTAAATGATATCGATTGGAAATTTTATGTCGTGGATTTCGGTTATATTTATGAAAAAGAGTAGCAGATTCGTAAGACAGGAACGGTTGTCTGAAGCCATGATGGGAGTCGCCAATCAATTTGTTTGATGCTAAGAATTCTGTAATTGTATCCGTTATCAAACTTTCCATCAACTTGCCAATGACTAAGTTGAGACTAATTGGATAGTAGTTGCCGGGACACTTTTTGTCCCTTATTTTAAAAATTGGGGTAACATTGGCCTTTTTCCAATTAGAGGGGCAGGTGCCATTTGTGAGAGATTGGGTGGAAATGTTTGATAAATGTTCGATGATTTCATTTCTAGTCTCTCATAGAATTCTGGGATGAGTTTGGTCTGGACCTGGAGATTTGGTGACTTTCAATTCATCTATATATTTAATAACTTCGACGGGGGAAAAATTTACTGTGGTGAGGGTTTCAATTCGCTTTGCCGCTATGATATCCTCAGGATTAGGAATATCCTGATTCTCTAACGTAAATACAGAGCAAAAGTATCCATTAAGTAGAACACTCATCTTGGTGTCATCCGTTTCTAGCTCACCAACATCGTTTTCGAGAGGACCTATTACAGATTTTGATTTTTTTTGCTTGAAATATGACTAAAAAATTGTTTTGGATTAGTTCTGGCATTGGCAGCAATCTCCTTTTCATAATCTTTCTTCTTACGTTTTAGGACCCTCTTTAGATCTCGTCTGCTAATTTTGTATCCATTTTTTGCTACGTTGTCATGTGGATGTCTGCTTTATCGAATGCCATGCTTTCTTTCGTGAATGAAGGCGCTGCAATTCTCCTTTCCAGTACATGGGCTGATAGGCTGTTGTTCGCCTGTTTTTGCTCGGGATATGCCCATGTTCGATATTTTTAATTGCAGTCAAGAAATAGTCAAGCGATTGATGACATCTTGTTCGAGGGTTATATTTGCTGACACCATTGATTCTCGAGGTGTTGAAGCATCTGACAGTGCTGATGCAGGGTGGCCGTGAAGCACCTGACAGTGCTGATGCAGGGAGGTCGATGACTTCCAAATGATGAGAAAAGCGGCGGCGATAGGGACAAATAAGTATATCCAGCGGCAATATAGAATGGTCTGAATCCAACGCTGTACTAATGGTATTCGTAACAGAACAAACATGCCGTCGCGTACTCGGAGCGGGGAGGTTGAAATGGTTGAAAAATCATGAACCATTTTTTTCACATTAATTTAGACGCTTTGACGGATTTGCCACGCGCTCCCTCTCCTCTGGAACGCCTATGTACGTGGTTGAACATGTTGTAAAGCTATTTTACGACGACCTTCCTTGTCTCGGTTAGCAAGCCACCAGTGGCGCAACCCGCGGAGATATCCTAACTGTAAATTTATAGAAAGTATATGCCATTGCTTTTATTAAGGAGTGTGATGTAACCTAATTGCCCTTTGTTCAGAAATTGTGTAGGGTTAAGATTCCCTTCCATTTGAAGACGGTACAGTTGGTGGCGACACTTTTTTCCACTTGTGGACCCGAATATTTAACTGTGAATATTTCCCCAGCTTGAGCACATTCACAGTCTATTTGATTGTAGTTCCATTTAGAAACATAGACAGTCTGCGGTTACATTTTCTTCCGCTTGAAGACATGAACAGTCTGCGTGAACGTCGTGCGCGTTTGTCGAAAACAAGTGGTTGACTGTCCTATCTACATACAATTTTCGATAATTGATTTCTTCACAAAATTATAAGTCAATGAATAATCGTTACCTTATTGAACGGCCTCAATTAGTCTCGTGATATGTGAATTGATTGGCGACAGCGACAGCGATCGTAGTAAGGTAAGTTTTGATCGCTATTGTTCAATGAATATCCTCCCACCGACTGGCAGTAGGGCCTTTTATTTGTCCTTTACTCGTCTTGCATAGACGAGTCATCACCAAAAGCGTTCAGTGACATCATTTTGGTGATGGGCCCTAACCGCGACGAAGACGGCACCTCGTTTCTGCTGTTTAATAGGAAATGAATAAAAGCTTTCAACATTTTTTAATACATTACATTTTGGCATATGTTGTAACCCAATTAACAAGCGTTTATTTCTCGTGCTTAAAGAGTGAGTGTTTTTAGCACTCACGTAAGAGGACTGATCATATAATGTGTTGACAAGCTCCCCAAGATGGTCACACGTTGAGATTCTTCACACCGAGGGATGTTAAGAAATCTGTGATGGCTCGGGACAGTATAAACGCATTTGCAGGAGGCTGACGATTGGCAGGTGTTGCATCAAAGGATGAGGTGCTGATAACACACCAGTAGTGTGTTACTGAAGGCTTAACTCGTTTGGGAGTAGGGCATCCAAGCAATTAAACAATTGACAGACCAACAAATACTTTGGCTGAGAGTCCATCCATTCATTCCACTGTGACCAATTTATGTTTTTTGTCTCCCACTTTTTACAGATTGGCCTCGTCTAACTACTCTTTGTCGTCGAAATGTGGAAACGAAGCCCTCTGCTAAGATCGAACTTGAACCAACATCTTTTTGAGAATTGAAGGAAGACGCTTTCCGTAGCTGTTAATCGCTCAGAGCAGGAAGGCCAGAGGCGCGGTCATTAACATCACCACATAACATCAACATCATAACATAACATTAACATCATCACATAATAATAACATCATCACAAAACATTACCATCATCTTAAACAATAACATCATCACATAACAATAACATCATCACAAAACAATAACATCATCACATAACATTAACATCATCTCATAACAATAACATCATCACATAACAATAGCATCATCACATAACATTAACATCGTCACATAATCCATTCATCACGCCTGTGTCGATCAACACTATTCAAGGTTAGTAGAGCGGAGAGGAGGTTATTATGATAATAAGGCACTGTTGGACCTGCAGTGATTTACCATATTTTTTCTATCGAATACTTTTTATATAAATTCAATATTCATGCCGCATCATTATAAATTATACCTCCATATGATTACCTAGCCGTTTCACAGACGGGTTCTTTGCAACAACAAAAATAATTAACTTGATCTTCACATTCTCTTTGCAGATTCCAAATTGCCAGAGCAATCAATCACAGACCGCTCTCCCTCATTATCCCAGCTCTTCCTGCGGTACTGACCAGGAACTCGCAACCTAGGGTCAAAGTGTTAGTACACACAAATAATGCTTCGAATAGCCTTGTGGCACGACGAATGGACTAATTTTTTGTAGCAATTGTTATTACTTACAATCAATAATTTCAGAGTAATTTTCCACACTAAAAAAATTGTTTATAGAATCGCTAACCATTTATGCCTGTCACCACAGATGAATGATAAAATATAATGAGGATAAAGAGGTATTCCCGTTCACTTTCATGCCCAATAAACCTAATTCTGCAAATTTAAAAGGTTTTAATTTCAATCAATCAATATATTTTCACTTGTACGCGATTTTTGACAACAGTCGGAAGCAATTACATTGCACATCCCAGTGTGGATAAATGCTGACGGGCTAAGTAATGCACACTCAAGGTGAGCTAGTCGTTAAGCACACTTTCTGGATGCACATTACTGTGCAGTCGCCTAGAATGCACATTTTCAAGCGACGGGTTCACGAATGCGGGTTCACAAACAATCTTAATGCACTCCCGGAGATCCAGTCAGAACAAACACTAGTGCACACTTCCCAGTCCTGAAATTTTCTGAGTTCATGAACGAGATTGTTCAAAAAAAATTATGAATTTGTTTTCTCAATATTCTTTACTTTAGTGAAAATAATTAGAATCTAACTCCATAAGGGCGATGAGCACCCAATATGGCGTAATGCATATCTGAAGACAAAATATTGACAAAACAATTAATTAACTTATCAAACCACCGAAGATGACGTGCCCACATGCAACTAGAATAATGGAAATGTAATTGTCTGTTTTAAAAATATAATTTGAAGACGGCGTGCTAATGACCTGACTATGTTGGGGCTCAGTGATGAAGATGACTTGAGTGAAAATGAGGTAAAGAAGAACTAAGTTTGTGCCCTTCACATTCGACAGCTTATAGCAAAACCAAAGACTACATTTGTTTTACAAATATTTCTTCTTGTTTTCAAACTTCGAGGGGTAGGCGGTCATCTCCGCCGCCCTATATTCCCTCTCCTGGCTACCCAACTGATTGTTTCCGTGTATGTATGTCAAAAGGTTTCGGAACATAGCAGGAACCTGACTTCCTGAGCTGGTACCCTGACCGAGCGAAACAATACTTACACGTAATTTTTTTATCCTAAAGGCCTACAATTCAACGTATTATCCGTGAAGACAGCGTGCGGAGCAATCACGGACGCGCTACTGTCCTTCACTCTGAAGGCCGCCAGACCTGTTTGTTAGGCAGGCTCGCTTCGTCTCCGGTGAAAGTTGCACAAACGTGAGCGATTAAACAAAACAAGATAAGTGCAACCCACACTTTGCTGTGAAAAGTGGTAACCCACAATTTAAACTTCTTTTAAAGTGACTGTCGAGATGAGCTTTGGTATGCCTATTACTGTCGTTCGTGGCTAAGTAATATACGAGCATGCGTTATTTCCATTCAGTAGATTTATTTGCAAACGTTTCTTTCAGTCAGTATGAAGAGACCGACGCACAAATTAGGTACTCAACGTCCGTCATTCTTGTCCGTTTCCCCATTTTTCTCGAGAGTGTGCTTAATTAAATTTTTACTCTACCACGTCATGACATTTAAGTATATTCTTAATAACTACCTCATAATTTGTTTTATTATTGAGTAGGGAAAGGATGCGCACGACTATTTATGGAACCCTGCTAGCCACATTTGAATGTGTATTTGTATGTGTACATGTATGATGGTATATTGTGAATTCCATTCAGTTCGATGAAGGCGAGCCAGCAGAACTCTAAAGATGAGCTGCGATGTATTTTTTTCGATTTATCAAACTCATGCACATGTTTTTTTTTAGGATTTTAAATAACATATAGTGTGAATAATGTTTTGGAACATGATGTAGCTACAAACCGGCCGCCGACAGATGCGCTGTTACGAATTCTCTTTATCTCTCGTTTCGCTAATTCAAATAGCGCATATGAAAACTAAGTTTGAAAAATTATACCTAAGTATTGAAAACCCATTGCTAGACGATGGAATTTAATGATTTAATAATTAATAATAATAATAATATTAATAGCCTTCTTACATATCAAGAACGTGTCATAAGACACGACAGCCTCGGCGGGCAGGAAAGAGAAAGCTGGGAGGTGACTTTAATAGACTGGAGACAGTTTCGTGTTTGTGACGGCCAGTTTTGAGTGGTCAGTGACTTGGTGGGAAAGGTGAGGATGGGGAGCGGGTGCAATTAGGATGTGTTTATTAGGAAACATAAAATGACAACTTAAACATATTTTCGAATGTTCGTATATGGTGAGAGAGGGACGATGTTACCTTGACAATCAAATAAAAACATTTATATGTTGGCACTACGCGTCGTCCCCTCTGTAAACAATTTTCAATTAATCACAATAATTACATTTGGGGTCTTCCTTCAGAGACGTTGGCATGAGTGGTGTATTGCAGCATCCATGTTAACAGTTGGCAAGAGTAGTGTATTGCAACCATGCTGATGGCAAGAGTGGTGTATTGCATTCATGCTGACTGTTGTTGACTGTTGCTGACTGTTGGCTAGAGTGGTGTATTGCATCCATGCTGACCGTTGTGGACTGTTGCTGACTGATGACATGAGTGGTGTATTGCATCCATGCTGACTGTTGTTAGCTGTTGCTGACTGTTGGCAAGAGTGGTGTATTGCATCCATGCTGACTGTTGTTGACTGTTGGCAAGGTTAGTGTATTGCATCCGTGCTGACTGTTGTGGACTGTTGCTGACTGTTCGCAGAAGTGGTATATTGCATCCATGGTGACTGTTGTTGACTGTTGCTGACTGTTGGCAGGAGTAATGTATTGCATCCATGCTGACTGTTGGTAACTGTTGCTGACTGTTTGCAATAGTGGTGTATTGCATTCATGCTGACTGTTGGCACGAGTGGTGTATTGCATCAATGCTGACTGTTATTACCTGAGGTTGACTGTAGGGAAGAGTGCTGTATTGCATCCATGCTGACTGTTGTTAACTACTGCTGACTAATGGCATGAGTGGTGAATTGCATCCATGCTGACTGCTGTTGACTGTTGCTAACTGTTGGCATGAGAGGTATATTGCACCCATGCTGACAGTTGTTCACTGTTGCTGACTGTTAACAGGAGTGGTGTATTGCATTGATGCTGACTGTTGCTAACTGATGGCATGAGAGGGGTATTGAATCCATGCTGACTGTAGTTGACAATTGCTGACTGATGGCAAGAGTGGTGTATTGCATCCATGCTGACTGTTGTTGACTATAGCTGACTGTTGGCATGAGTGGTGTATTGCATCCATGCTGAATGTAGTCGACTGATGCTGACTGATGACAAGAGTGAGGAATTACATCCAAGCTGACTGTTGTTGACTGTTGCTGACGGTTGGCAAGAGTGGTGTAATGCATCCATGCTGACTGTGATTAACTGTTGCTGACTGTTGGAAAGAGTGGTGTATTGCATCCAAGCTGACTGTTGTTGACTGATGCTGACTGTTGACAAGAGTGGTGTATTGCATCCATGATAAATGTTGTCGACTGATGCAGACTGTTGACAAGAGTGATGAAATACATCCATGCTGACTGTTGTTAACTATTGCTGACTGTTGGCAAGAGTTGTGTATGGCATCCATGCTGACTGTTGATGACTGTTGCTGACTGTTGGCAAGAGTGGTGTATTGCATCCATGCTGACTGTTGTTGACTGTTGCTGACCGTTGGCAAGAGTGGTGTAATGCATCCATGCTGACTGTGATCAACTGTTGCTGACTGTTGGCAAGAGTGGTGTATTGCATCCATGCTGACTGTTGATGACTGTTGCTGACTGTTGGCAAGAGTGGTGTATTACATCCATGCTGACTGTGGTTTATTGTTTTTGCCTGTTGGCATGAGTGGTGTATTGCATCCATGCTGACTGTTGTTGACTGCTGCTGACTGTTGGCATGAGTGGAGTATTGTATCAATGCTGACTGTTGTTGACTATTGCTGACTGTTGGCATGAGTGGAGTATTGCATCAATGCTGACTGTTGTTGACTGTTGCTGACTGTTGGCAAGAGTGGCGTATTGCATCCATGCCGACTGTGGTTAACTGTTGCTGACTGTTGGCATGACTGTGTATTGCATCCATGCATACTGTTGTTAACTGTTGCTGACTGTCGGTAAAAGTGGTGTATTGCATCCATGCTGAATGTTGTTGACTGTTGCTGACTGTTGGCATGAGTGGAGTATTGCATCAATGCTGACTGTTTTTGACTGTTGCTGACTGTTGACAAGAGTGGTGTATTGCATCCATGCTTACTGTGGTCAACTGTTGCTGCCTGTTGGCAAGAGTGGTGTATTGCATCCATGCATACTGTTGTTAACTGTTGCTGACTGTCGACAAGAGTGATGTATTGCATCCATGCTGGCTGTTGTTGACTGTTGCTGACTGTTGGCATGAGTGGTGGATTGCATCCATGCTGACTGCTGCTGACTGTTAGCATGAATGGTGTATTGCATCCATGCTGACTGTTGTTGATTGTTGCTGACCGTTGGCAAGAGTGGCGTATTGCATCCGTGCTGACTGTTGTTGACTGTTGCTGACTGTTGGCATGAGTGGTGTATTCCATCCATGCTGACTGTTCTTGACTGTTGCTGACTGTTGGCATGAGTGGTGTATTGCATCCATGCTGACTGTTGTTGACTGTTGCTGACTGTTGGCATGAGTGGTGTATTGCATCCATGCATACTGTTGTTAACTGTCGCTGACTGTCGGCACGAGTGATGTATTGCATTCATGCTGACTGTTGCTGACTGTTGGCAAGATTTGATGTATGGCATCCATGCTGACTGTTGGCAAGCGCGGTGAATCTCATCCATGCTGACTGTTGTTAACTGTTACTGACTGTTGACAGGACTGGTGTATTGCATCCATGCTGACTGTTGTTGACTGTTGCTGTCTGTTGGCAAGAGTGATGTATTGCATCCATGCTGACTGTTGTTGACTGTTGGCATGAGTGGTGTACTGCATCCATGCATACTGTTATTAACTGTTGCTGACTGTTGGTAAGAGTGGTCTATTGCATCCATGCTGGCTGTTGCTGACTGTTGACTGGAGGTGTGTATTGCATCCATGCTGACTGTTGTTAAAGGTTGCTAACTGTTCGCATAAGTGGTATATTGCATCCATGCTGACTGTCGTTGACTGTTGCTGACTGTTATCATGAGTGTTGTATTGCATCCATGCTGACTGTTGTTGACTAATGCTGACTGTTGGCGAAAGTGGTGTTATGCATCCGTGCTGACTGTTGTGGACTGTTGCTGACTGTTGGCATTAGTGGTGTATTGCATTCATGCTGACTGTTGGCATGAGTTGTGTATTGCATCCATGCTGACTGTTGTTGACTGCTGCTGACTGTTGGCATGAGTGGTGTTTTGCATCCGTGCCGACTGTTGTTGATTGTTGCTGACTGTTGGCATGAGTGGTGTATTGCATTCATGCTGACTGTTGGCATGAGCTGTGTATTGCATACATGCTGACTGCTGTTGACTGTTGCTGCCTCTTGGCAAGAGTGGTGTATTGCATCCATGCTGACTGTTGTTGACTGTTGCTGACTGCTGGCAAGAGTGGTATATTGCATCCATACTGCCTGTTGTTGACTGTTGCTGACTGATGGTATGAGTGGTGTATTTCATCCATGCTGACTATTGCTAACTGTTGGCAAGAGTGGTGTTGCATCCATGCTGAGTGTTGTTGACTGTTGCTGAGTGTTGCCGACTGTTGGCAAGAGTGGTGTATTGCATCCATGATGACTATTGTCAACTGTTGCTGACTGTTGGCATGAGTGGTGTATTGCATTCATGCTGACTGTTGTTGATTGATGCTGACTGTTGGCACGAGTGGGTGGTGTATTGCATCCGTGATGTTGTTGACTGTTGCTGTCTGTTGGCATGAGTGGTGTATTGCATATATGCTGACTGTTGTTGACTGTTGCTGACTGGGGGCATGAGTGGTGTATTGCATCCATGCTGACTGTTGTTGACTGTTGCTGAATGTTGGCATGAGTGGTGTATTGCATCGATGCGGACTTTTGTTGACTGTTGCTGACTGTGGCCATGAGTGGTGTATTGCATTCATGCTGACTGTTGGCAAGAGTGGTGTATTGCATCCATGCTGACTGTTGTTGACTAATGCCGAATGATGGCAGGAGTGGTGTATTGCATCAATGCTGACTGTTGCTGACTGTTGGCATGAGTGGTGTATTGCATCCATGCTGACTGTTGTTGAATGTTGCTAACTGTTGGTATGAGGGGTGTATTGCATCCATGCTGACTGTTGTTGACTGTTGGCAAGAGGCGCGTATTACATTCATGCTGACTGTTGGCAGGAGTGGTGTATTGCATACATGCTGACTGTTGCAGACTGTTGGCATGAGTGGTGTATTGAACCCAGGCTGACTGTTGCTGACTGATGGTGAAAGTGGTGTATCACATCCACGCTGACTGTTGTTAACTGTTGCCGACTGTTGAAAAGAGTAGTGTATAGCATCCATGCTAACTGTTGTTGACTGTTTTCATGATTGGTGTGTTGCATCCATTCTGACTGTTGTTGAATGTTGCCGACTGTTGGCATGAGTGGTGTATTGCATCCATGCTGACTGTTGCTGACTGTTGGCAAGAGCGGTGTATTGTATCCATGCTGACTGTTGTTGACTGTTGCTGATTGTTGGCAAGAGTGGTGTATTGCATCCACGCTAACTATTGTTGACTGTTGCTGACTGTTGACATGAGTGGTGTATTGCATCCATGCTGACTGTAGTTGACTGTTGGCATGAGTGGTGTATTACATTCATGCTGACTCTTGGCATGAGTGGTGTATTGCATCTATGTTGACTGTTGTTAACTGTGTCTGACTGATGGCGAGAATAGTGTATTGCATCCATGCTGACAGTTGTTAACTGTTGCTGACTGATGGCAAATGTGGTGTATTGCATCCTTGCTGACTGTTCTTGACTGTTGTTGAATGTTGGCTTGAGTGGTGTATTGCATCCATGCTGACTGTTGTTGACTGTTGCTGAATGTTAGCATGAGTGGTGTATTGCATCCATGCTGACTGTTGTTGACTTTTGCTGACTGTTGGCAAGAGTAATGTATTGCATCCATGCTGACTGTTGTTGACTTTTACTGACTGTTGGCATGATTGGTGTAATTCATCGATGCAGACTGTTGCTGACTGTTTTTGACTGTTGACTAGAGTGGTGTATTGCATCCATGCTGACTGTTGTTGACTGTTGCTGACTGTTGGCAAGAGTGATGTAGTGCATCCATGCTGACTGTTGTTGACTGTTGCTGAGTGTTGGCATGAGTAGTGTAGTGCATCCATGCTGACTGTTGTTGACTGTTGGCATGAGTGGTGTATGGCATCCATGCTGACAGTTGTTGACTAATGCTGACTCTTGGCAAGAGTGACGTTTTGCATCCCCGCAGACTGTAGCTGACGGTTGGCAATAGTGGTGTATTGCATCCACGCTGACTGTTGCTGACTGTTACTGACAATTCGCAAGTGTGGTGTACTGCATCCACGCTGACTGATGCTGACTGTTGGCAAGGGTGGTGTATTGCATCCATGTTGACTGTTGCTGACGGTTGGCAAGGGTGGTGTTTTGCATCCATGCTGACTGTTGGCATGGGTGGCGTAATTCATCCATGCTGACTGTTGCTGACTTCTGACGAGGTTGGTGTATCACATCCCTACTGACTGTTGCTGACAGTTGGCAAGGGTGGTGTATTTCACCCATGCTGACTCCTGGCAAGGGTGGAGTATTGCATCTATGCCGACTGTTGGCAAGGGTGGTGTTTAACATCCACCCTGACTGTTGCTGACTGTTGGCAAGGGTGGTGTATTGCATCCATGCTGGCTGTTGCTGACTGTTGGCAAGGGTGGTGTATTGCATCCACGCTGACTGCTGCTGACTGTTACTGACAATTCGCGAGTGTGGTGTATTGCATCCACGCTGACTGATGCTGACTGTTGGCAAGGGTGGTGTATTGCATCCATGTTACTGTTGCTGACGGTTGTCAAGGGTGGTGTTTTGCATCCATGCTGACTATTGGCACGGGTGGTGTATTGCATCCATGCTGACTGTTGCTGACTGTTGGCAAGGGTGGTGTATCGCATCCATGCTGACTGTTGCCGACTGTTGGCATGGGTGGTGTATTGCATCCATGCTGACTGTTACTGACTGTTGGCAAGGGTGGCGTATTGCATCCATGCTGACTGTTGGCAAGGGTGGCGTATTGCATCCATGCTGACTGTTGGCAAGGGTGGTGTATTGCATCCATGCTGACTGTTGCATGCTGTTGGCAAGCGTGGTGATTGCATCAATGCTGACTGTTGTTGACTGTTGGCAAGAACGGTGTATTGCATCCATGCTGACTGCTGTGGATTGTTGCTGACTGTTGGCAAGAGTGGTGTATTGCATCCATGCTGACTGTTGTTGACTGTTGCTGACTGCTGGCGAAAGTGGTGTATTGCATCTATGCTGACTGTTGTTAACTGCTGCTGACTGCTGGCAAAAGTGGTGTATTTCATCCATGCTGACTGGTGTGACTATTGCTGACTGCTGGCAAGAGTGGTGTATTGCATCCTTGTTGACTGTTCTTGACTGTTGCTGACTGCTGGCAAGAGTGGTGTATTGCATCCATGCTGACTGTTGTTGACTGTTGCTGCATGTTGGCAAGAGTAGTATAGTGCATCCATGCTGACTGTTTTTGACTGTTGCTGACTGTTGGTATGAGTGGTGTATTGAATCCATGCTGACTGTTGCTGACTGTTGGCAAGAGTTGTGTTGCATCCATGCTGAGTGTTGTTGACTGTTGCTGAGTGTTGGCATGAGTGGTGTATTGCATCTATGCTGACTGTTGATGACTGTTGCTGACTGTTGGCTAGAGTGGTGTATTGCATCCATGGCTGTTGTTGACTGTTGGCAAGAGTCGCGAATTGCATTCATGCTGACTGTTAGCCGGAGTGGTGTATTGCATCCATGCTGACTGTTGAAGACTGTTGGCAAGAGTGGTGTATTGCATCCAAGCTGACTGTTGCTGACTGATGGCAGGAGTGGTGTATTGCATCCATGCTGACTGTTGTTAACTGTTGCTGACTGTTGACATGAGTGGTGTAT
>SDVV010017457.1:0-13983 GCA_016164225.1 Gammarus roeselii
CGAGTAGGTTTAACGTAGATACAGAGTAGGTTTAACGTAGATACCGAGTAGGTTCAACGTAGATACCGAGTAGGTTCAACGTAGATACCGAGTAGGTTCAACGTAGATACCGAGTAGGTTTAACGTAGATACCGAGTAGGTTTAACGTAGATACAGAGTAGGTTTAACGTAGATACAGAGTAGGTTTAAGGTAGATTCAGAGCAGGTTTAACGTAGATTCAGAGCAGGTTTAACGTAGATTCAGAGCAGGTTTAACGTAGTAGGAGCAGTAACCGCTTCCGCGCTCCACCGGAGCCCCAACGCGAAGTCGTCGCTCGCCACCCTGCAGGGCCCCTGCGGGCGTCTAATGATACATAATTATATAACTAATACAAAATAGACCACCATAAAAAAGGGCACAAATATATAATAGATCTCACGAAATAAAGAACAAAATACTAAAATAAAGTGTTAATGACCTACAAAATGAATAATCATTCATCCACCCCAACCACTTACCTTCTGCTTTAAATGAATCTCTCAAATTCGCCGCAGATCGGGATCTGCCAAGAGGCGATGGGTAGTTCTTCCTGCCTTCCCCACTCTGCCAGCCCGGGCGGTGAACAACTCCTCCAGGTTCGTATCTTCTGAGGTTCGGCTCACTAGGTTGTCTTCTCAACAGACAACCTCCTCCTCCTCCATCATCCGTTCTAGCAATTTTTTTTGTTCCGATTCCATTTTCCAGCCGGCCGGCTGCCCCCTCCTTCATTCCTGGAGTATCATCTCCTACATGCCTCAATTGGTCTTCGGGCGGGTTAATCTGTGGATTTTTTTTCCGCATGTTCACAGTTGCGCTCCTTCTAGCATCTTTTGTGCCGTAATACTTCGCTTCTTTGTTATCTTGCGACCGCCAAAACGCAGGGAATTCCATGGGTGGGACTTCGGTGATAACAAACTCCTCCCGGGAGCCAACAAAGAGCTCGTGAATTTCGGAATTTGCAGTCCCAGCTACGAGCGTCCGACCCCGCAGAGACAGAGAAGTCACAGCGGACCCGACGCTGACTTGCCACAACTCACGGAACGAATTGGAATTGGCAAAAATCAGTAACGAGGAGAAGAAAACAAATCAACATTATTATGTCTTAAAATTAGTTCGGGTCAGACCTCACGTGGCTTATAAACCACATGCGGTCTGGAGCAGCGAATATTGAGCTCGAATTCATGGTAAGTCGAGTGATCCTTGTTCAGGCATCAAGATACTTGATCTGGCCATCACGGAGAACAGCTCACCAAGGTTCTTAATAAGAACGGAGACGAGCATGTTTACCGCCTGAGAAGATGACCTTCCATAATACAGAAGGTTATAGTAACTTTTTAGAGTCTGTTCACCTCACCTGAAGTCGGCAAACTTATACATGGACAGTCCGCAGACAACTGTCATGTTCTATCATAGTCATAGAGAAATCCACGGCCCTGATTGCAGAGTTGGGACTTTCCTCATGGCGTTCTGATCAAGAAAGTCTGACTGCAAGTTATTCCAAAACAGACTCGCACTTTATGGTGATGTGAATTTTACCATACAATTGCTTACTTATGCAGCTGCTGGCCAGAAGGCGCCAATGCAGTTTGCTGGGCAGCTGGTGCCACACGCCGTCAAATAATGCGGACACTACGCTTTTTCAAAGAGACTTTACTCCAAGAGTTGATTGACCAGAGTTTCTAGTGCGATAGGGTCACTAGAAAGCCTTGGCGATCTAATCTAGCGCGATAAAGGAAATGTTCTGACAGCAACGTACGTCCAACAGGTGTCCACATCTCACCTGGTGCACCGTGGTCTACCTCTCACCTGGTGCAGCAGTGGTCGACAAGGGTCCCGAGGTTTTCTGATCTTCAAAGATCCATGTTCCCTCGATGGAGCGCCTCCCCTTCCCTGCTTAGCCCCCTTTCCACGCCCCTTTTCTTCAGGGTCCGCGAGAAACCGCAGCCCCCATACACTGCCTCCCGTGTCCCCCACCACCAAGTCGCCTCCACTCAGGGGGATCAAGCACGTCAGAGCTGGTAGAAACAACAGTACAAAAGAGGAAGAAAGCGCCATAACAATGTTTTCATGAAGAGAATATTTATGACTTAAACTGCTGAACACAGACGGGGAAATAAGTTAACCTTTAGCGGCAAATTAGCCGTTATTGATATTAATCTGCCTAACAACAGCCAACTGAACTCTTCTCTGGGGAATCACTCGGGCCTCTTAAGATTTAGCAGCCATAACCATGAATTGTAAGCATGCATATGAGCAGGCATTTGGTGGTTAAATATATGTCCATTGTTTGATTTATTTTAGCGTCAGCGCACCCAATTTCTAATTTATTTGCCCCATGCGTCCTGCTTTTCCAGCAACACCTCATCAATTTTAACGAGGGCCAATTGGCTTCCTGAAACGGCCATTGAGCCTTTCACACTGTCAGCCGTCCCTTCAATCCCCGTTAAGCCCTTATAGGTCATCAACCCATTCCATCGCTCTCTAAGCCGTTCTATATCATATGACCCCCTACAATACATCGTTAACCCCATTTATCCGACTAACCCCTTTTATCTCATGACCCTCTCCTACCCATCATTAACCATATCCATCGATAATTTTTCAGTTGTATCATCGACCACTTATATCAATTATTGACCATTTACTTATATCATTGACTCGTATCCAAGATTATCCACTTCTATATTTCATCAACTTCTTCGTAATACAATTACCTTTTACTGGCATTAACCCCTAATGTCTCCGATTAACCCTTTATACATCACATTAACCTCTTCAAGAACCTATTCACCTTTGTAATTTCTCATCAGCTATTTCGATATCACATAAAACCCTTCTATGATCCATGAATACCTTTTATCTCCATTTCACCAGTTCTATCTATAATTAACCCTATCTATATTCAATTACCCATTATTGTCATATTAGCCTACATCTCAAATTACCCCTGCAGTGTCAGCCTCTGGTGCTGCATGTCGCGAGTTCGAGCCTCGGCAGGGACACGGCGGTCTTGTGGCGGGGAGATTTGGCGCCTCCCCCCTCTGTGTCCGCCTAGCTTAGTCACCCCTCTAACTAGGGGGAAACGGCTGTATGTCTCTATACATCTCAAATCAACCTCCGCGATCTCAAATTGCCCCCTTTTATCTCCCTTTAATCCCTGGTCAACGTTATTAAAAAACTTAGTGTTGGAACTTAAAAACGGCGTGAACCATTAGAAATAAATTGATGCCGTGATGTTGTTAGACGTCTTTTGATAACAATCGTGTGAACAATGAAATAAAGGGAATGCATTTTAGCTCAATATTTCTCTCCATCCATCGGCAACTCTTCGCACGCCCATACACAAACTAGACAGCCTCAACGCACTCGTCTGTGTTGTCTTATCGAGTCGGTGATTCGAGGAATAAACAGGCGTAATTCTTTCACTATTTTCTGAATGATCATGTGATCCTAAATTGCTGACCTCAAATACGAGTGTTCCTTACGTTGGATCAACTGGTTTACTCACCGTAGATATTTAGAAAACTCTTGAAATGTTTAGATCAATATTTCCACTCGTAGAGTTTATGACGCGTCCCCCCATAGTTGAATTAATCTGAAAATATTTTCATTTACAAATCTCTTCACCCAAATCTCCCCACCCAAATCTCCCCACCCAAATCTCCCCACCCAAATCTCCCCACCCAAATCTCCCCACCCAAATCTCCCCACCCAAATCTCCCCATCCCAATCTCCCCACCCCAATCTCCTCACTCACATGGCCCGTGGGCAGACCGCGGTCGGATGGCTGCAGAGTGTGCAGTTGGCGCCATTACCGCAACTAGAGTTGGGGGGCCATCGCCTAAGGGGCGGGTTTGGGGGAAAGGGGTTGATATGATTATGCTTTACAAACACAACTATATCCACTGGCGCCTCCGGTGTACATGCAGCTCGAATATAACGTGCCTATTTGATACGTCACAGTGCACATGGTTGACCTTCCATGAAGAAGAGATAATGTGGACACAATTCTTGAAGTTGAGTCACCACAAAAGCAAGCTGTTCTTTCGTTGTAAGTCGAGAATGATAAGATCGACGTGTTAAAAATTACCCTAGAAATTCGTCTTCTTGTGAAAACACTTGAATAGGAGAGGATCTTGGGCCCAAAAATAAACAAAGAACAATTGCAAGTAGGAGGGCAGTTTTATCTTCATTTACGGCAATGTTTCAAATTATGGTATGAAATTGAAATATGAAAACTGACAATGAGATTTCTTAGTTGACGGAAATCCTTCATATTTAATGTGTTTTTTTCCGTTGCTTGACGCACAAATTCTAATAGTAACAGATTGTTTGTGTTTATGGCCGGCCTCCGTAAGTGCCAAAGCGAGTGACATTTTAAAAGGGAAGTCGTGGTGAAGTCACATTTACGACATTTTGACTCCTGCCGAGGATATTTGAGAGTGTTTAGTTGATAATTACGTTCACTTCCCGGGCCCCAGATAATTTGCATTCATCAACTTGACTAATTTTGGCAATGGAAAAAATGCTCGTGTGCTTCGTGACGTTGTGACCTCCAACAAAGGAAATTACAACAAAAAGTAGAAAATCTCTTGATGTTGGCTCATCAAGCATCAAACGACTCACCCTTGATTAGAGTAAGCGATAGTGTTCTTTACTTCAAGTGCGATTGAGCACTGCACTACTCACCCTTGAGGCGGACCTTGACGACATCTCCCGTATTTGTGGCCCCAAACAGGAATCGTTCGTCTGGAGAAATCTGGAATGTGTGGAGGAGACGTAATATAAGGGCAAATACATTTTAAACTTTGCTAGTAATTGACACCAATTTTGTACTTTGGTACTTGGTGTACTAAAGGACTCTAGTCGGCAATTTGCTAATGCACATCCACACGGGCCTCTCTTCCAGGACTGGAAAGTAGCCGACCGCAAGACCGTCCTTTCACTCATCCCCCAGACGCCCACATGGTCTATATCTTACTGTAATTCATGGTGAGAGAATAGTTAGTTGAAGAATTCTTCTTTGTGAAAGTAATGTCAATCGGTTCACTTTCTCTCAAGTTTTTTTTTCCAGCTTGAAAGCAGCCGTGCAATTTGTTGATTGCGATATCTGGCAAAAAAATCAGCTAGTTTATCAGTGATTTCCACGTAGGAAAGAATATATGGTGCTTCCGTCTAAAAGAATGTGGATAGCGCGCTCAAGGAGTCTCTGGATAAGTCTGATTTTTTCCCACGCTTGTGAGAAGGGGTGTTCCGGTTAATTGTGTTGACTAATTTGATCCAGCTTTCTCGGTTCTTAACCATTTCAAGTTTGCGGATCATGGTAGATACCTTTTATCAGGCTATCTGGTTTCTGCGGGACCGTGAGCGACGGATGGCCTTGTACAGCCTTTCATGTCTGTCTCTTGCTTCCTGTACCTCCGGGCACCACCACGGTTTTGGAAAAAATATTGAATGTAAATATTGGGGGAAGCATGCGGCAGCTGCAGCTTGATATTCTCGTATAGATGAGTGACGAGGTCGAGAACCTAGATGTCGTCGGGGATGCCAACCATATATCGTGCCTTTCTGGTAGATGAATCGAAGTTCTTGAGCAGCGAATTGTTTGGTAAGTTGTTGAGGAGTGATATGATGACTGGGTTATGATCACTGTCGTGTGTCGAAGGCATGACTCCCCATAAGAGTTGCGGTGCCAGTGGGGGGGGAACACATGGCTAAATCGGTGTCGGTTTCATTTTCGGGGGTGGTTCAGGTGGGGTGTCAATCATTGAGGAGAATTAGGTTGCGAGTGTCTGTGGTGTTGGTCATGATCGCTCCCTTGGGGTCTGTTCTCACGCATACCCACATTAAGCTGTCGTAGTCTCACAGGAGAAGTACAGTGGAGGGCAGTTGATCAATCAGTTTGGTCGCAAGTGCTTCCGAGAGATCGTAGCCCTGAGATGAGTAGATAGATACCACTTTTATTGGTCTTGGAACGTATATCTTCACAGCGACAGCTTGGAGTTCCGTCTCCAGAGGAAGGGGGTGGTGAGGTACGCTTTCGTGGATCATGAGGGCAACTCCGCAGTGTGCAGTCACACCATTGTTGTCTTTCCTGCGATGTATGGTGTTAAGGGATTGTAAAAGTGGCGGTCTCTCGGAGTTTGATCTTTTGGAGACGCATCACCAAAGGTTTATGGATGGAACTTTTGGATAGTAATCACCTTTCAGGTTTCTAAGTCCCTGGCAGTTCTATTGAAGTATTGTGCTGTTGCTCATTTCGTCCACGGTTCCCGCTCAGACCATGATGATCTGGAGTGGTCGCGTTGTTTGCAAGAACTTTCGTGGTGTTAGTGTCTTGGAGTTTGCTCAAGGGTCCTAGATCGAGAGTATTCGCGGGAGCGTCCGCTTTCTCTAGAACGTAGTCTGCTAGAATTACTGCGTTCGCTGCTGTGAGTGCTCTTGTCAGAGGAGAAGGGCAAGGGTGTCCGCTATTTGTGTTTGCTTATTAAGCGAGTGCCCTTTTTTCCTATGCAAGGTTTTCGAACTGTATGGTTGGTTGGGTAGCCTGTGGGATATTTGGGTTAACTGAGGTGTGTGGTTGTTTGCGTCCTCCCGCAGCCGAGGATTGTTCTCGCTTGCGAGATGTTCTCAAGTCGGGCATTCGAACCGAGGATTGAATCCCTCACTTTGGTTATGGCTGGGGGAGCCCTCGGTTAGGACTGATAGGAGTCGCTCACGTTCTGATCTTGACGATCTGTTGTTCGTGGGATGTTGCTGATAATTTTTGCTTTGTGGCGGGTGAGCATCCGAGACGTCTGATCTCTTCGCCCTAATTTTCGTTTATGTGTTAGTGGGCCTCACTGCTTGGTCAACTAAGGAGGAAGCATCCATCACGGTATCTTCCTGGGAACCGTTGGGTTCATTGCTAAGGCCACTCACCACTATTAGTAGTAGAAGTATTAGTAGTTGCTTCTGTTTTCCACCGGAGTCCTAACGCGAAGTTAAATTAGACTCCCCCGAAGGGCAATTGAAGAGTGGCAAAGTAGGTGCAGCATAGATTACGAGTAGGTTCAACGCAGATTACGAGTAGGTTCGACGCAGATTCCGAGTAGGCTCAACGCAGATTCAGAATATGTTTAACGTAGATTCCGAGTATGTTTAACGAAGGTTCCGAGTAGGCTTAACGTAGGTTCCGAGTAGGTTTAAGGTAGATACAGGGTAGGTTTAACGTAGATACAGAGTAAGTTTAACGTAGATACAGAGTAAGTTTAACGTAGATACAGAGTAGGTTTAACGTAGATACAGAGTAGGTTAAACGTAGATACAGAGTAGGTTTAACGTAGATACAGAGTTGGTTTAACGTAGAGGCAGAGTTGGTTTAACGTAGAGGCAGAGAGGCTTAACGTAGATACCGCGTAGGCTTAGCGTAGATTCCGAGTAGGTTCAACGTAGTAGTAGCAGTAGCCGCTTCCGCGCTCCACCGTAGCCTTAACGCGAAGTCGTCGCTATAACTAATACAGTAGTAGATGTAGTTTGATTTTGTTTTCCACCGGAGTCCCAACGCGAAGTTAATGCAGACTCCCCCGTAGGACAATTGAAGAGTGGCAGAGTAGGTGCTGCGTAGATTCAGAGAAGATTAACGTAGTTACACAGTAGGTTAACCGTAGTTACAGAGGAGGTTTACCGTAGTTCCAGAGTAGGTTTACCGTAGTTCCAGAGTAGGTTTACCGTAGTTACAGAGTAGGTTTACCGTAGTTACAGAGTAGGTTTACAGTAGTTACAGAGTAGATTTGCCGTAGATACAAAGCAGATTCAACGCAGATACAGAGTAAGTTCAACGTAGATACCGAATAGGTAGTAGAAGACACCGAATAGGTAGTAGAAGACACCGAATAGGTTTAACGTAGGTACCGAGTAGGTTTAACGTAGATTCACAGTAGGTTTAACGTAGATTAGGAGAAAGTTTAACGTAGATTCAGAGTAGGTTTAACGTAGATTTGGGAGGAGGGAACAAAGGTTCTAGGATTCTGAGTGGCTCAAGTGAGTCCTACAGTTTCTCAAGAGGGTCTGGAAGGGTCTTAAGGGTGTCTCAAAGGGCCCCAGAAGGGTCCAAGTGGGTCCCCCCAAATCCTCCTGGTCTTCCAAGTCCCCCGCGCTCCCGAATACCCGAGTCCCCCGAGTCCCGCCGGTCCCACGAGTACCCGTCTCCCCTGGGTCACCTTTTCTCAACCAACTTCGATATGTATAATACTAACAAATGCAAAATTTCACTATGAAAAACGGCAGAGAAAAATAAGAGCCCACGAAATAAGAATTCCTAAAATACTAAAATAAAGTGTTATTGATCTATAAAATGTATAATCATCCATCCACCCCAATCACCACTATTACGAGGCCGATCGCTAGGCTGGGTGCGATGGTGTTACTTCTTGGTAGAAGTGTTAAGGTTTTGTTATTAGGTTGACGATGTGTGGATATTGACGAAGTGTGGATAACGTCTGAATTGTTGAGTTTACTACTAGATTTAACTGTTTTGGTTTAAATAAGTCAAATTGGGCTTTTGTTTCAACATATTTGTATGGCTTGTTCAAGTGTGGCTCTGCGGTTCTTTGTATGATATTAGTTTCTTTTGGATTCATGTGCTTTTGGCAGTCGCGTTCGCCCGCCTCATGGAGGCATAACAGTGGTAGCACGTAGGTTGGGAGGCTTAACAGTCCTTTCTATCGTGCTCGCCGGCGCACTTCTAACAACGTTGAGGCATGTACGGCCTGCAGTATTTAATAACGAGGCCGTATTCAAGACATTTTTTGTGCATGTCAGGCCATGGCGCAACTGGGCAAGGTTTTATTTTCTTGTTCGCCCGGGATTTTTCTTGTTTGGACGGGATTACTGAAACACTCTACGGCCCATCATCTCCGCAGAGATGATACACACACTCTTAACAGCTCTTTCATTGGGTGAACACAGAGTCACCAGTCCTACAGAGTGACCCGCCTGAGGTGGACGAGGAGAAGTTGGGGTTACCCAAGGGTGACAGAGTCCACCAGTTGCGGTTGAGGTGCGGGCACCACATGGCCCTCTAGACATATCAGCATTGACTGGTGTAATGTCCCTTCCAATCTTTGTTTGCGATGCCGGGGTTGGCCCGATACGGTCGAGCACGTCATGACCTCGTTCCAAGCCGTTGCACCCAGAAGGTTCGACCCGAGTATCCCGTCAAAGCGTGATCTGTGGAAACGCGCTTCACTAGAGAAACGTCGAGTCAGAGGCGACATGATCGAAGTGTGGAAGATTAGGAAGGGTAGGGAAAACTTCGACCGAGCGAGCCTTTTCACTCTAGGTACGAACGAAGTGACTAGGAATAATGAATACAAAATCGTTGGGAAACGTTTCTCACTCGACATTACGAGCAATTTCTTCACGCATAGAGTTGTTCAAGAATAGAACAAACTTCCAGCGGAGGTTGTAATCAGCAATACTATCAAAACGTTCTACATAAATCGACAATGAATAGCTAAACCGTTCTCTTTCTTGATGTTAAAAAAAAAGAAATGGCACTTGAAGCCCTCTTAGACGTACTACTTCAGAACTAATACTCTTATCAAAAAGCAACCTAATTTAGGCCAATAGACCTGTTGTTGTCTTCCTACACTTTTAATCACTTCTAAACAGCATCAACTTCCTCAGGGACGTAGGCATACCATAAATGCCTGTACTTGCCGAAACACTCCCAACATGCAAGCGCACGGCGGTAACCCGCCGTGCGCTTGCTGTGGTGGGTTCCCGGAGTTGGGTTTGAGCGACAAAAACCAACGAATTTCGGTGCTTCATGTTTTTGAAAGGTGATTTGGTATGCGGTTGAATGAGAGTTTCGTGATTTGATCCACGTTGCTGAAAAAACTTTGGCAACTCTTTAATCCTTTGATAATCTGCTGCAACAGCACTCAGTACGGTTGTGGGGGTGTAGCAGGAAGAATATTATTCTTTTGATAGCGTTGAAGGACGGATGTAATTCAACAGTTACTCTGCGTTTGTCTACTTGGAAGTTCATCACAATGAATCAATTCGTTGGGGAGTTAATTTGCTTGCACCGCTATGTATAAGCGCTATGAGGGAATAATGCTGATCTTTCCTCTTGGGTCGGGAATAATTTTCTCTTGAGTCGGGAATAATGCTGATCTTTTCTCTTGGGTCGGGAATAATTTTCTCTTGAGTCGGGAATAATGCTGATCTTTTCTCTTGGGTCGGGAATAATTTTCTCTTGAGTCGGGAATAATGCTGATCTTTTCTCTTGGGTCTGAAGGTTAGCCTGAGAGCATCGAGGCCATAGCCTCTCGTCTCCCGCTCGTGTGGTCTATCTGGGATTGAAGAATTTCGTTTTTTTTTTTGCTCGGAGGCAGTCTTTGTGCCCCGTGAGGTGGCCGTGAAATTCTTTGGAATAGCACGACTGGGCATCTTTCCGTCTGTCCTGGTCGTCTTGGGAGCAGTGTGAGCATCTTTGCTTACCGTGATAATCTCTGCTCGTGTGTCCGTATTTCTTGCATTTATAACATCGCATCTAACGTCTGGCATAAAGTGTAACCTTGGTTTTAGTGTCAAGAAAAAATATGTCATTGTAGTTTGCTGGGGAAAGGTCATTGAATTTTAGCAGGAAAGCCAAGGTGTCGTTTCTTTTTGGTGTGGTGAATTCTGCGTTCTTTGCCTCGTCCAAACAGCCCTCGTATTGAACGAGTCCGGTGATTAACTCATGAGCATGCACATCTGGAAGATTCTAATGTAATGCGAGTTGAATGTGGTAGGATTTTGCAAGACTTTCGGCCTATACTGGCCATGGAGAGTATATTGTCGCGTTGAAGTTTTGTATCTACTTGAATGGTGAAGCTTTCGTTGCCGCTGGTGGTGGCGTATAGACAAATATACGGTCTGTCCTTGGGCGTCGAATGTGATTTTCAAAGGTTCGGAAAAGTTTGGACCGTTGTTGAGCTGGTTGGGTTTATTAAATAACAAAAACTGCATCTTCCTTGCAGCTCTTGGAACTCGGCTACGGTGTTTTTGGGTTGTTGAGTCGTTAAGGTTGTCATCGGATTTCGAGGTATATGCGTAGGTTGCGGGTTCCTGGGTATGTCGGCACTTCACGAGTTCGTGGCTTCGAAGAGTTATTGCTTCGACATGATCCTAGAGTCTTGCTAGCCGATCGTCGATTGTGCTTGATTCTGCTGGTAAAATCTTCATTTCACACACGCTCCTGTTAAACTACGCAACGCAGTCACTAGTCCGGTCGTCTTCGGCTGGGGGACTCTGTTCGTCTTGGAGAGGCTGGCGTTCTTTGCTGTTGGTATCCGGCCGAGGGGATGCTGGCCACTCTCGAAAGAGGTTTGTATCTTTCCCTCATCGGATCCCCGGTTCACGCCAGGGGCCAGGGTAGCTCACTCTTGATGGCCTCCTGACTGGATTTTTCGATTGTAGTCTACTCTACACGGCCAAATTTGAGGCAAGCAAACTTGCGGGTCAAGTCCCCAGCACAAATATAGGACCAGCCTGTGCTATTAATAGGGTTCTTGGTTAAAAATTGGCACGGGAACAAATACGCTTTCCATGAACGAATGTAGCTCACAGTTTACGCTTTCCATGAACGAATGTAGCTCACAGTTACTGCGTGTTTGTCAATAGGCTTCTTTTTGACTGCTATACTTTGTTCGGGTTTTACATCGTGGGTTTGATACCTCAATCTTTGTTTGCGGACGCTTTTCGGTTTACTTCCAAGTAGGAGTGGAGGGATTCATTTAGGGGGGCCACTTGGATTGTGTCGCTGGAGGGCCGCATCGAGGCAATTGTCTCTTGTCAACCAGCCTAGTGGTCTCCATGTCGTTGGAGGATTTATCAGCCTTTTTTTGGTCCTGGAGGCTGTTTCTGTTACCCGTGGGAAGACGGTTTTCTTTGCGGTATTAAATCCCGTACGTCAGAAAACGGTGTGAACCATTCGTCTTCCGTTCAAAAAATCTGCATGTGCCCGAATTTTGGCGGGGTATGGCAGTTGACTTCTAACAAAAGGGATCCAGTTGAGTTTCTTTTTGGCTCTGCTAGAGTAGATTGGATGTGGTTGTATATTATATGACAATTGGCACATGCTGATCTTGGAGAGTACAGCATCGTTCAGAAGTTGTGTGCCTAATTTGATGGTGAATCAATCTTCACCTATGGTGATGTTGTTCAAAGCTGGTCGAACAGATTAGGAGCCTAGTTTTTTGCGTAAACTGTGTTGATAAATGTCTGGTATGCACTTCGTATTGAATGTCATTTTCAATTGTTGGGAAGTCGGTACTGTTAATGAGAAGGCTGAGCTGGTGAAATCGGGAAAATTGCGTCTTTCATGCTGTTGTTTTTGAAATTTGGTTGGGGTAGTTCTGAAGTGGAAAGTCATTGATGTCATCATCGGAGGTGGAGGCACATAATGAATTATTGAAGTTTAAGGCCCAAAGTTACGACACAGTCCATGAGTTTTGCAAGCCGTTAATCGATTGTACTTGAGGCCGCGATGCACGCTTGTTGTTAATTTCATGATACGATCATTGGTTACGTCTTCTCAGGACGTGGTATCTGGTGATGAGAACATTTCGCAGGAGTTTGACTCCGTTGCTTAGGGTATCTTTGCTGTAAGCACTCGAGAGGGGTGCTAGCCACTTTCCGTTTGGGATTCGTTCATGCCCATCATGAGACTCCGGTTCTTGTCAGGCGTCTGGGAGACAAATGGTTGATTTGACCTCAGTGATGATGTTATGGTGGTATCTTGACGAGTTATACCAAGCTTACGTATATTTACACCCGCTAAATGTGGAGCAAGCAGCGTGCAGTGTTAGATACCAGCACATATAAGAAGTCCATCTCGTGCAAAATATTTGGTCCATAGATATCAATTAGCAAGGAAATGCCAGAATGCTCAGCCTAACCTGGGGAACGTTTCCACCACAGAGGGTTTTTTGTGTTCGCCATAAACTCGTATTTGAATGTAGTTGAACAATCCTGCAAGCTACCACCACAGAATATGAAAGCGTTGCTGAATTGAACTCCTTTCAAATAGTTCAGGAATAAGAAAAAAAATGCATCGTTTCCACGGTGGGTTTTGTCGTTACTTACATGCATCAGTCAGTCGGCCCGTTCTGTCACTCAAACCTTCATTTTCAATGTTATTGTATCATCAACAATGCACATGTATTGAAATTTTATAACTCACAACTTAATCAAACTATCATACGAAGATATATACGAAGATTCCACTTGAAGATTCGTTCTCGTTTGTTACCAGATTAGTGGAGAGGCTTTCTAGCGCACTAGAGTCGGCGTTCTTCTATCGCCGAACTTCATACCACTGGAACCAGCCAACTAGCGCGGCATAAAGTTAGACAAATTCAAAATTAGACGGATCGGGTTTACTACAGCGGAAAGTCCATGTTTTTTACGCTGCGAATGTCATAAGTATGCTCGGGTGCCACTCATTCCTCGTCATAGGTATGCTCGGGTGCCTCTCATTCCTCGTCATAGGTACAGTACTGGAAAAACTATTATGGATTTTTGAGATTTTCGGTATTTTTACATAAAAAGGTGAAATAAACACAATTTATGTATTGATATATGATTTATTTCATATTATTTATGCAGAACGAGTATTTCAGTAGTCTGTTTGCCCTCCTTTAGCAGACTTAAGGGCTTGTACCCGTTTAGGCATGCCACGAATTAGTGTCATGCACAAATCCTTGATTCTGTCAGAATGGAACCAAACTTTTATGAGGCGTTCAATAAGCTGTTTTTTGGTTGTAATGGGGACTTCATGTATTTCATTCTTCAACAGACACCACAAACTCTCAATGGGGTTCATGTCTGGTGAATTTCCTGCCCACGGAAGCAATTCAACACCATTATTGGCACACCATTTCTTCACCGATTTTGCTGTATGGCATGGAGCCGAGTCTTGTTGGAAAATCCAA
>SDVV010017458.1:0-13983 GCA_016164225.1 Gammarus roeselii
CAACAAATCAAAAACATTTTTCACATATTCCTTGGATCGTAAGTTAATGTAAAGATAATTTTATACATGTTTTTATTCTTTTCGTTTGAATCATGCTACTCCACAACCCCTATTTATTCAATCATGTCGGTCATAAGTATTTAAAAATATGCCAAAAGTGTTGCCACAACACGTGTGTTGCCTTATTCTGGCCGGAAAATGGTGACGAGGGCAACCTCAAGGGACGCATTGTGGACGAGATTTGACAGGGACCCGGGAGGAATTCGCAGATAATACGAACAGCTGTTCTGTACACTTCTGTTAAAGTCGAAGTCGAATTGAATTGTGGGACTCACATATTGAAACTGAAATTATTGATAATCATGTTTTGACATCTCTCCTCGATGGTGTTTAAGTTGTTCATATTGAAGGGAGTGATACATAGCGGAGGACACTACCACCGAATATCTCAAACGATATTGTTACTGTCGAAAAGGATTTGGGTGATGTTTCAAACTGAGCAATTAATATCAATCATAATTTTTCTTCCGAGGAATAAAATGTATTTATTTTCGATCACTAGTGCGAAATATTTGACGGATTTCATCTTCGGATTGTGATTTTTATCAACAAGTTCGTTGCTGCAGAGCTAAATAATACGTTACACTTAATTCATAAACAAATTCGATTGATACCCATCGAAAGCAAAATCAAGGGTTTGAGAAGTACAGACACTGGAAGGTGACATCATTTAAGTGTCGCTCTCCAACAGTAATGCACAGACGAGCTCTTACATGAGCGTTGATTATCACGAAACGTAGAATCTATTCTGAACGGTGCCAATTTATTTACATTTTACGTGAATGAGTCGAACATAGCAAGATAAGGGAACATCTATGTTCCCTTATCTTGCTATGTTGTTTTCAAAATATAGTTGAATAATAAGAGATCGCTGCTTAATATATAGTTCAGCAATTTTTGGATCAGAAAATACCATAAAGTAAAATGTGTCACCCTATTTGTTGAAATATTTAGTGTATATGATAAGGTAAATATCCTGAATGTTGGCTTTCAATCGATATCAACGAAAATTTCCCACTATTCGTTTGAATTTCTTTTGTCATTACCAAAAACAACAGCTCCGCAGCTTGCTGACTCACCGAGCTATAATAAAACGGCATCTCCGTGGATTCATCTCCCATCAAGAAGTTTCAAAAGGGCCGGCACTGAGAGGTCATTACGGACTGGATGACTCAGGGCGGATTGACCTTCTTTGGTCTGCCCTGAAAAGGGGAAAAAATGCTCGCTGAAGATTCTGTTTAAATATTTTTTCATTTTTGTTGGGAGACACCCTCTCCTCATATTACATTTTCCGACGTAAGCATTGCATGCAAAATTTGAAATTAAAAAATTGAAGTGATAGGTTGCAACCAAGCTTTGGAAGTTAATTGTATCTCAATTTGTGCTCAAAGAGATTCTTATGTTGATATTGTTGACGGATTGTTGTAGACTTCGACGTTTGAGATACAGATAAGACATTTTATACCCATAGTGGACTCATGGACTAGTAAATCACAGGCACGCTGATCACCCCACCACCTCTGGGGGTACAGCGTATAGCGTGTTCATTTTTTTTTTTGAAAATTCACCTAGTTACAGGGGAAGGAAGATTACTGTTTCAGGGTGACAACTTGTAACTTCTCACCACTTCTAGGAGGAATTGCTCCTGATCTTCATCATTCGAGTCAGTTTGTTAAATTATTCTTCACTAGTTCACCTCTTTCTGCAACGTCGCTTACTACATTAAGTTCACATGCGAAGTCTCTTGGTATCGCAAAACTCTCATTATCAAATGCGCAAGGCAACCCTACGATATGAAATTGTTTTTTGTGTTAGCTGTAACGAAATGCTGCAGTGCTTTTTCTCCAGCTGATACAGGATTTATTGATGCTCGTTAGCTCGGTTTTGAGTCAACATAAGAAAAGAGAGCTACACAATCTCTTCTGAGAGGCAATTGAAATGTTGTAAAATGTGCTCACTCTAACACAAAATGCAATTCTGACTGTGGGGCGCATGATGGTAGAGACGTCAGGAACGGATATATCGAAGAAGAAAGGCCACAAATATCTCTCAGTTCTCTTAACTCTCCTATAGTCATATGAACTGAGTCCCATAGTTCGCATTTTATTTCTATAAATAGCTCAGCTATCCATCGCACTCTGTGACAAGCTCTGGGTGCTGTAAAGCTGAATCCCGACTTGGGGGGGAATTCCAAAGAAAATTAGCGTTAGCTTGAGCAATTTCTTGTAATCATCACTAGGCTGCTTCTTATAACGCTGAGCTTGAGCTAATTTAATAATTTCACCAGTATCCTAGCTTTGCTCGCTGGTGGAAAAATGATCTGAGGATTGGCAATAGGTTTCACTAATCTCCAGACACAAATTAGGACATTTTTGAATATATCGAAATCAATAAATGTCTCCAGTTCATTACAACCAGATAAAAAAATTGATGTTCTCGTACATCATCTGGGCTTATAGAAATTAGCTCTGAATCTGGTAGAAGGTTAGCAGATGGATAAAACTCAATACGACTCGAGGGAGCAGGAAAGGAGGTCTGGATAGTGTGGTCCAGCTAGATTTTCAACATGAATAAATGGACCGCAACGGGACTGAACTCGGTTCAACAAGATCGTTTTAAATGATTTTATTACTGATTGTCATTTACAATATATACATGCTTTCGTGGATGAAGCAAGATTTAGTGAAACGAGGCGTTTAATAGAATCAATGACATGGAAGATTAAGAAGTTTTCCTCTTGTTGTAAATAATTCCATGATCAGCTGTATCGTAACTGGTCCGAGAATATTCACATTTACCATTGTAATGGAAAAAATCGTTGTAGTAAATATTTCAGCAATCGCTCAGTGTTGGAGCTGAAACTAAAATTTGTTTTATTTTGAGTTACTACATATTCTGGAAAGTCCAGAAGACTCGGGAATTTACGGGACAATTTCCCATTTTTGCTGTCGCCGTCACGCTTAAATAATAGCAGCCAAAAAAAGCGACGGCGTCTTGATGAATGGACTAGAGGGAGATGACGTCGGGAGAGTAGCTTTTGGAAGTCCTTAAAATTGCTCGTACTAAAACCCGAGACTTAGCAGTACTAACCATCTGCCACTATATAGGAACAAGCAGCCAATGTCGGAGGCATCGAACGCATCAAGCAATGCCCCCTCGAATCTGCCTTTAATGGGTTTCTCGACAAAATTTATCGGAGTAGACAAATATATTCCATTGGAATGCCCATAAGATATCATGTTCATTTCAATTGAAAATGTGAACTACCTACTGGAGTTCTGTGGAATCAATGAATGCGATCACAATTGAATCATATTTTGTGAGGAATCTGCTTTCGAGTCGTTGAGTGTACTTATAAAGATTTCAAACCAAAGCTGAAATCAATGCCAACAAGAATACAAAATAATAATAGCACCGCAGTTCAAACGACACCAAATTGATTGCAATTCGAGTCGTTTTGGGATGCTGATGAAATGAAAATAGCTTCGAGGAAATTGAAGAAAAAAAAAACCATTTTCTGCAAATAATTAAAAATAATGTAACGTCCTTCCTCGGTGTTCGTTGGGGACATTTACGGGCGCCCCTGAGCAGAAAGGCTACTGAGGCCAACCTTATAAATTTGGGCTATGAACGCAGTTCGCCTTCAGAGGGACACGAATTTGTTCTGAACGAGGCTCGAAAGGATTGAGGGTCTTGATATAAATAGCAGAGATCTGCCGCTAAGTTGGAAACCTACCACGATGGAGAAGGAAGGTGGGTGTGGAATAGTTCATAAAAGCCAATTACGATTCAATCATTTCAGGATTATGCAATTTACAATTGAAATGTAAAAATTTTACATGCAATTTAAACAAATTATTCGCATCGTCGTCACACTTATTACATGAATACAACGGCTTGATAGTTTTTGATTGTTCAATTAGGTCCTTTTTCTAACACAGCGTGATCATTTTTCATTGATTAATTCTCTATCGTAAATGTTTTTTTGGTCAATGAAGTGGTTTGAGGAACATTTCAGGAAGAACCATTCAATTTAATCGTAGCAAGTGAGCCTCGGTATCAACAGAACGGTTGACATTAGCGTTAACTATTATCAAATAGGTAACATTTATTGGAGTGAATGTATTGAATTCTACAAAACGGCATAACAATCAATATCAGCATGAAAGTTTTTTTTTTACTTTTCTTGGTTCCTGCCAGGTAAGGTAGGTTATTCAAAATTTCTTTGAAAGATTGGATTCCATGAATGAATATTTCCAAGTTTCATTGAATTGTTCAAGATGTATGAAACCAAAGATTTGAATGTAGATTTTATTATTTAGAGATGATGAAGAAGCCAATATTTAAAGTGATCTCGCGTTATTCGTAATCCTTTCGTATGACAATGGATAAACACTATTAATATTAATTGAAGTAACTGTTTGACGTAGAGATTTAGTTTACTGGAACAATTATTGAACATAACCACACTGAATGTGTCTTTGGCTAATATACTTATGGAAATATTGGTCTTTCCGGGTCATAGGGATGATTTTCCAAATTTGCCCACTCTTAATACTGCTTCAGGACGTGTATTCGTCAACGCACATCTTTTCAGACAGAACCACGAATAAATCTAAACTATGAATTTGGTTGAGGTATCCAAAAAAACAAGCTCCGACTATAATTCAAACAGGCTTGTCCTCTAACTCTAAAAGTTTCCGGGTCCAGGACTCGATAAATCTCGTGCCCAATTTGAATCCGGTAAAACAGAGCCGACTGAGGATTTGTGCCAGCACCAGTCACTTTTGTAACTGACCGTTCAGGAGTGAACCCGAGCAGGAGGTAGGGTATGCAGGCATATCAACCATACCCATGAGAGATTATTTCTTGACATTGCGTGTATCTTTTTTGTAGACCGAGAGTAGTGGATGAAGAGCGTTGCTTCATCCGTCAATTCGTTGCACTCATCTGCAACAATCAAGGATGCTGATGAACTGCAACTTTCATAGAGAAGCTTGCAGTGCACGTTTCAATTCGGTAAATTTCTGAATTAGAATGGAAATGAGCACTTATCAATAATGCCTTAACATTGATACAAATTTATCTCCAGGCCCACTTCGGCGAAATACAATGTATTACAATAGATACAAGATTATTAATTTACGAATAGACACTTCTGACCCTCTGAAAAGGATCACAACGCCCCATAGCCCGAATATTCGACACATCGTCAACCTTTCTCATGACGTCTATTCCGATGATTTCTCGCTTTAACTTTACAAAGGAAGTCGACTTTTGAATGTCGTACAGTGAAATTCTATGTTTGGTGGTCCCTTGACTATCTATCGAACGAGTTTGTGCTGCAAAGCGTTTCTAGCATTCAGTGCTGGAAAGCGTTCCTAGCTCTCAGTGCTGCAAAGCGTTCCTAGCTCTCAGTGCTTCAGCAAGCTCCTAGTTCTCAGTGCTGCAAAGCGATTCTAGCTCTCAGTGCTGCAGAGCGTTCCTGGCTCTCAGTGCTGCAGCAGGTTCCTAGCTCTCAGTGCTGCAAAGCGTTCTTAGCTTTCAGTGCTGAGGAGCGTTCCTAGCTCTCAGTGATGCAGCAGGTTCCTAGCTCTCAGTGCTGCAAAGCGTTCTTAGCTTTCAGTGCTGCAAATCGTTCCTAGCTCTCAGTGCTGCAAAGCGTCCCTAGCACTCAGTGCTGCAGCAGGTTCCTAGCACTCAGTGCTGCAGCAGGTTCCTAGCTCTCAGTGCTGCAAAGCGTTCCTAGCTCTCAGTGCTGCAAAGCGTTCCTAGCACTCAGTGCTGCAGCAGGTTCCTAGCACTCAGTGCTGCAGCAGGTTCCTAGCACTCAGTGCTGCAAAGCGTCCCTAGCATCGACGCGGTTCAATGAGCGATCTCCTAGCCCGGAGTACGTGAAAGGGTTAATACCGTTGAATAATCGGAATATGGTATGTGTTTGAGGGTATAGAGAAGAATGAGATGAGGGTCCTACCCTCGGTCACACATCTCTCCTCAAGGGATGCTGACATGGGAATATGTTTATTACACGTTTCGGTGTTCAGGGGAATTGACAATTTGGTAGGATTTATGTTTCGATAGCCAACGTTTGAGTGACGTCATAAACTAGTGTTGAATATATTGTAAGTTTATAGAAGTGCCGGTTACGAAGTAGCTAATGATCGATTGTTAAATTAACTTAATATCAAGGTAGCGCCCTCATTGAATATTATGACTATAAATAAAGTTTCCGTCTGAAGAACAGCGGTCACTGAAAACTCAATTGACACTGGGCATTCTCTCAGAACCAAAACAAATTTAGCAGAATATCATTGACAACATTTCAGACATCCAAGGAACATATTTAGGCTAAGAGTGCGTTGCATATTTCCCTTCGTAAATTGTTCAACGTTGCTCATTCCTCGTCTGTTACCCTCGAGATCTCAGTCGTCTCATTAGCATGACCAGGCAAGGGAGCGAAACAAACAACGTGATTAGTATCGTAGGGCGGTGCTTAGTATCGTAGGGCGGTGCTTAGTATCGTAGGGCGGAGCTCAGCATCGTAGGGATGTAACAGAGTTATCAATTAGTCGGTCTCTCTCGGTCGTTGCCAGTTTTTGAGTAAACATCTTTGCTGATTGAGTTGAACAGGAGAGAGGGAACCTTTTCCAAAATAGAAATTTCTGAAACTTTGTTTCATTCAATGCATACATGTTATATCAGTAATACGATCCATACAAATATAAAAAAACATGCATGTAGATCATATTTGCACTGCAAATTTCGAGTGAACACTAATTAAAATTAGAAAAAATTGCATTTTTGTGGATTAAACTTTGCTATATTTGTATTGGACAGAGATTGAAAATAATGATGAGTCTACATTTAAATGTAACATTATTTGAATCTAACTATAAGGTCTAACTATAAGAAGAAACAGTTCATCTGAGGACTGACTACAGTTTTGGGAAAGTACTCTGCTCACACTGAAGAAAGTTCAGAATTTCCGTACATATTCCCAAGGGAAAGGAATAGTAATCCTACTCATAGATTCCTTGAAATCCTTCCAACCCTCACATGAAGGTAACCCAGCATTTATTAAATAGGTACACATCGATCTGTTTTTCTTAGGCTATGAAATAAAGTTGTAAATGGAAAAGTTTGTTGTGAAGTGAGTGGTTTGTCATGTTGCAACTTGCAGAAATATTATGGCATCACAATTCTAAGGTTGAATATTTTTGCATAATGTGGAACTGAATTTAGTCCTACTGAGGAAGCGGTCGTGATGTACAAGAGGTTTTCTGTCAAAACATTATTATTAATACCTGTAAAATAATGTGAAATATATTCCCGGGGTCTTTATACATATGATAGGGGTTTTCTTTGAGTATTATTGTTTTGAGACAATCCTCAGTTTTCACATTGACCATTCAAATAAAAACTTTGCCAAAAAACTTTACCCATAACGTGATCAAGGGAAAAAATCACTATAGGAAATCAATGATTACCACGATTACTTATACGATAAAAATAGCCAGAGAAAGAACTGGGCAAGCGCTACGTGCTTGCGTAGCTGCCACGAACTCGTCATGGGCGGAAGTCTGTGGGCTGATTTAATTTATTTTGATTCACTTATTTACGATTCTGTAATCCACTGTTTGATACGAGACATATTTAGTCAACAGTGATATTTACAGTTTCTATAGAATATTACAGCTGTGTAAATCATTCGAATAGTTTAAAGTGTATTGCTCAATGCAGACGCCCATTGCCCCGAATGTTTGCCTCGCCGCGCGTTCAGTTTGCGGGTGGTCACAATGTCAAATGGAATCTTGATATTCAAGCATTTAGTCACGTTATTGTGAATTATTATATCGGCGGAAAAAAATGTGCCGGTAGGATACGACGGTCATGCCAGGCGGCGGCGATGTGCACTTTGTTTGATGGAATTTAGAGGCGGTAGATGGTGTAGCTGACTGTTGTTAGCTTTCGATGATGAAATAGCAGGGTGGGGATGTGATGAAGCTCTGACAGACGGCTGTAATGTGTTCTAGTGAAAAGTACATTCTAAAATAGTTGATGTTAGGCGACTCGATAAGTAACTGTTAAGCAACCACATACGATTGCCATTGTTGCGTCTACTGATTGCCTCCTGCCATCAGCGTCGCGTGTTCTCTTCCAAATGAGTGCTGTCGACAAACAAACTCCACTATAAAAAAATCATAAATGTGTAATCACTAATACATTAAACGAAGTATAGTCCAATTAACGAATATATTTGTCAATGAAATACTACAGTCCAACCCTGAATATATTTGGCGCAATGAATTCGGTATGTGGCAGTGTCATATACCGATTTCATTGCGTATTCTCGAAAATCTTGACACGTTAACATTTCAATGAAGAGTAGAATAGGTACCACTTAGAAGACGCTGTCATTTAAGCTGCCTTTCTTTAGTGTTCGAGCCCATTGTAAGTCTTTTTGAAGAATATAAAGTGAGTCACAAACGAATGCTCAGTAAATAATTAATTAATTTGGAAACATTCCCTAAGTGTATCTGAATCACCTGAATGAAGCCGAAGCAGAATGCTCAAAGGACTAACGTCGTGGCGTTACAATGTCACTAATTCGTTTACCGGTAGTAATAAAGCGAATCAAAAAAAACATCCCAACACAAATTGATCTGGAATCGACTAATATTTCATTTCCAAACATAATTCTACCCTCTTCATCATGAATATATTTTCGACGACGGAACGGGATTCGATGAACTGTGTAATGTGAACATTTTTGTAGCCCGTTACACGTTTGCTTAATTTAACAACAGTTTTCCCCACAACAGAACAGGCAGTCAAGTAATTATACTCAATCATAAGGGTTTCATACATTATACATGTCATAATTTTCTTTGATTTATTTCTTACGTGGTGTTTATCATTTTTTTATCGCCTGCATCGTGAAGCTCAGAATTGATTTTACCAAACTTACCTGGTCTGTATGTCAGACCATAGAAAAACAGACTGATTCAAAAAAAAAACTCTGACAAATGACGAAGGATTCGTAATATCGTCAAATATGCTACTCGCTGTGATAAGTTAGGAAAGTTTGGCCGTTTTTATAAACAAAGTGATGTAGATAACTTATGCATGACAACCTCCATCAATATACGTTCACCGGCTCAGCTTTTGCAGAAGAATTCTAAGTGCTCTGTTCTGTATTCTTCTACTGTAAATCCTTAGTGTGATTCAGCGGTATTGTATTTGACAGGAGCGCTTAAGGGAATTTTTGGTTTTCATTTTCATTTACAATAGTCGGCATAGCTGGTATGCATATCGTGAAGGTTGATTCAATCCAGTCGCTTAAATTTTATCAACAATTTTTTTCCGGAAATAAGGGCTTCTCGATAAGATCGAATAATCTCACACGTTTTTATTGGAACGAAGTAGCAAAATATTTTTTTCTCAGTAAAATCTTGCTAATTTTTTTTTTAACATTGCGTTCATCAGTAGGCAAGGCTTTCAGATTATTTGATTCGCAGTCGTAGGACATAAAAACGGTAGCGTCATTCAGAATAGATGGCGTTCACTTTCCAGCTTTGGCCAGCGATCTATGCACAGCAAGTACTACTACATTACCTCCAATTTTAACTGGAAATCAGGTCATCAGATAAACAGTTTCACTCTTTGGAGAAAGTTTTCAGGCTAGAAGACTACTTGACAAAACAAGGAATAGTCGGAGTCATTCTCAACATCCTCTTCTAGTTTATGTCGATCTACGATGCATCTTTCTGATACTTCCCTGAACAGTATTTATGAGGTAATGCGAGCTGGGTAAGAGTATCATAAAGCTTGATTAATATATTTACAACAGGAAAAAAGTACGCGACAGGAAAAAAGTACGCGACAGGAAAAAAGTGATGCGTACATTATCCATTTACGATAATATTACCTGTTACCCGAATTATGACAGCGTCGGGGAAGATGATCAGGATTTTGTTTATTTATATTAGGACTTGGTTTCATTTTACAATGAGACTATGGGATAATATGCTACCAGCGACTCAGGAATGTTACGATTAACAAGTAAAAACTTCACCATCATGACACAAACAATTGGATTCAGTGCAATCGTTATTGTTACCGATATAAGGAGCTTCTGACAATTAGGTTCATTATTGGTCACAAAATATAAAGTAAGCGAGGTAATGGTTCCTCTTAGTCAACTCGTTTACTGGCGAATGATCATTACATACAAGTTTATTGGGGTTAGATGGGAATGCGGTCATTTAATGAAATGATTACCAGGAAACCGACCACTGCATCCAACAAATATCATTCCCATTACGATACCCATTTACCCTCTTTCTGAGCGTTTATGAGCCCTCGTATGATTTAATACATATTATTCGTTTATCCATATGACTTGCTTTGAAAGGTGATGGTTCCCTCTCCAGCACTCACCATTTTTTATTCATGTGGCATAGAATAAGTTCTATAACATCAATATTATTTAAAGTGAGGAACTATTTCTGCAAGTAGGGTACAAACCATTCAATGCCGGGCAGGTACTGTAGGTGGAGGTGATAGTAGGCTCGATTTGTCAACGTAATCAAGAATATTTCAGGGTCCCTCAGGACATCGCAACTGGTGGACGCAGTTTCATGCTTCGTTCAC
This sequence comes from Gammarus roeselii, assembly GCA_016164225.1. Taxonomy (NCBI): domain Eukaryota; kingdom Metazoa; phylum Arthropoda; class Malacostraca; order Amphipoda; family Gammaridae; genus Gammarus; species Gammarus roeselii. The sequence continues at coordinate 10,714 of SDVV010017458.1, forward strand.
CACACGGCGGCCGTGTGGAACGTAACTATTAGTGCGTGAATTTTGACAATAAAATATCAACCATAGATGTAATAAGTTAAATTAGTACGCTTTCATATTATTAGAGCGAATTATCAAATGTCTAATACAGGCAAACCAATGTCGGTTTATACAGTATAGTAAATTGCAATGTAAAACTACAAACAATCAGTGATACCCTGCATCGGGTAATCGCGGACCTCGTACCCTACCATACTATCAAAATAGTGTTTTATAAAAGATCATCCGTTTTAATCCGTGATTGTTGAGCAGTTACCAACTTAGTCTTGTACGTAATGAATTTTGATATGTCTTTCAATGGAATATTCATATCTATTTAATTTATTAACCATTGCAGCATGGTGGTTTATCTTTCAAAATCATCGTATTACTGTATTATATTGAACTCTCTGCAAGAAAACAAGAACTCCTACTTATGATCGCATCACTAATTTGTCCTTCACATCCTCTCATGCATTTCTTCGTTTCATGTAAATAAGAAAATTATAAACTGATGAGCCAAAACCAAAAGTCACCGATGGGGAGACCTTTGGGCATGAACTATGAGGAGCTTCTGACAATTGGGTTCAATATTGGTCACAAAATATAAAGTTTGCGAGGTAATCGTTCCTCTCCAGTCAACTTGTTTACAGGCGAACAATCAATTCATACATGTTTTTTCGGGGTTGGATGGGAATGCGTTCACGTAATTGAATGATTACCAGGAAATCGACCACTGCATCCCACAGATATTATTTCTATTACGAAACCCCATTTACCCTCTTTCCGAACGTTTATGAGCCCTCTTATGATACCTCCATGAATTCAAATGGATCCATGTCTCTGGTGTCAAAGTAAGGAGTTTATAGTGCGTATGACAACGCCTCAAAGTAAGGGAAAGGAAAACTATCATAGCACAAAAATTAAAATTTAAACCAAATGTGTAGTTACCAATTCATTGTGTCACCTTTCGCCTCTCATCTATTGGATTTTTTTTTCATCGAAAAAATGATTTAACTAAAATTTTCTTTTATTTGGATCTAGTAGATTTGAGTGAATTACGAGTTACCTGAGAGTTTGGGCTGCTCGCAAATCCTCAGAAATGAATCTCCAACAACTACATGTAAGTGTCATAGGCTATCCCAAATCAATAAATAGCTACCTTTCAATGTGGCCATCGCAAGATAATCTCATCACAGGAAGTGTAGCATAACATTAAAATGAAACAGTTTCAGAGGACGAGTGCCCCGACATCATGTATGTTCTCGTGATAAAACTACTTGTAGTTTCGACAGACAGTGAAATTGAAAATCGATTGGACAAACTTTTGTCCAAATTTCTACTCTGAAATAAAATGTTCGTGACGTCATCAACGTGCTTCTTAAGAAACTTATATCATGAGGGCTTGTGACGACATAATGAGGTACTCTCAAACTGTTTGTCCAGTCGATCTCAAATGTTTAATGTTCATCTTTGTTTAAGATATCAAGTGATTAGTGACATCACGCTCTTCCTATGAAGACTCCATAAATACCTATCACTCCATGACATGGTTTGAGTCCTGCAACATACATGGATTTGCAAAGCGGTAGCAAAATAATATACCATAACAAATTACTCAGTCATTCAGAGGATTCAATAGCATTTATATACTGATCCACAGTCGAACCAAAAAGCTATTTGATTTTAAATCAAGGTTTCTCGCAACCGATTCTCTAATCTATTCAAATTTAACAACAGGCTAATCAAGTGGTGGAAGTGTTCGATAACTCCGCTCTACGACATCCAACGTTGCCCGACCTTCACGGAAAAAGTAACTCATGGTGGAAATTGTACGATGAGTGATCACATGACATTGTGATCTGAATTATGTTTGAGGAGGAGCTTCTGAATTATGTTTCTCCATCCCTTTATGCATGACTCGTAAGTGTTGATGGAGTAGCACGATACCTTGCATCTTGTCACTGGTGCGATCCCACTGGTGCTGTTTTTCTTGATTCATTATGAGTTTACAGTGTTCCACTCAGTCAGGATTATACCACACCCTGTAGATGCTGGTTTATACAAGGACCCCTGAAGAATTTTTGTTTCTGGGCAGGTAAAAGTAATCCGAACACATTTGTTATTCATGCTATCTCATGTCAGAATATGGTCGTAAATTCTATTCGTACGTTACTTGGATACATTTTGTGTGATGTAACACCGCGACGCAAGACACTTCACAAGATTGCAAAGCGTTGAACTGTCCGAACGATAAAATAAAATCCCAAAACATTTGTCCTTCAAATGCTTCCAGCTGCTGCGGAAACTTGACAGTACTCATATGTTCTATAGAACTAGCAGACTCATTGTGTATCACAAGGTATTCCTTATAAAACACCAGAAAACCAGGAAGCGTGATACAAGTGATACAAAAATCAGGTATAATGTAGTTGAGTTGAACAATTGGAAATGACCTGATTATTTTATTCCTACGACTTCTTTATTTCATCTCAATTGCACGAGTTTGGCAAACAAGGCTTTGCCATCGTCTTGCGATATCAGACGAAATGGAAGGAAAAGAGCGCTCTGCAGCCCACGGCGGACAATGAATGAAACTAAATTTTTGCGCATCGTTTGAATGAACAGTTTCTCTTGATGAATTGAGGATCGGTTGCGGCTTCTTATATGAATGTTTTAGTTAAAAGATGGAGTGCATTCCGTGACCATCGAATTTCTGTTTTGCAATTTATTTCATTACAATAGGGTCCACTTGATCACGTGGTTGTAATTCAAAGCGCAAAAAAATATAAGAAATCGGTCTCGTAACAATGATTAATTACGCTAAAAAAAAAAGCGCGCGGATGAACTTTTGCCTAGGAGAAGGCCAGTCAGTAGTCGACTGCTGCTAGCTCTGCACGCTGAGCAGCTATTGCGAGTAAGAAGCTGGTAGTCGGTTCTGTCGTGCGTCCTCATCTTACTTTTAAGGTTTACGATCCATATTGGGCATACAAACAACTCAATGAAATTGATGTCATACTGAAGAACAGGAGAAGTATTTTCATAAGATATTAAGCGATTGGTTGAATTTTTTTCGATTTCTTCTGACGAAAACTTGACGGCCAAGGATGCAATGATTATCAATTAAAAAAACATATCATTTTTCCATAGATGCATGTATATTTTTTTTAAATGATTATGAAAACATGAACACATACTGAAATGAACGGTAGCATGCAAGTTATGAACTGCATTCCAGCATAAATACTTGCT
>SDVV010017459.1:0-13983 GCA_016164225.1 Gammarus roeselii
TTAATTCACTGGATATGAGAATTTTCAAACAAAGTTGTGAACTTGACTGAATAACAATATTCAGTGACTAACTAATGAAATTGACTGCCTACGTAACACAATTATCGAGGTGTCAATGTCAGGGTAGGGAAAAGAACTACGTAAGAAAATAACATGGTATCGAAATAGACAAACTAAGTAACAAAATTAAGTTACTGAAAACCTTCTAATCTGATACACTCGGAGAGGTTCTTAATATGGTTGCTCGTGGCGACTAGCGGACCAGTAGGACGGAGATGACAGTCACCACAAACTCTTAAAACGAATGATGTTAATGTGTACCTGTAGATCCCACGGTATTTGCAAAAAATAATTAACACTAATCGGCGCTAACTGCAACTCATGGGTCTCGTTTGAAGGTGGAATGCGTTGTTAACAATGCCTTGACGGTAATCTGGTTAGCTGTCGAGCCCCGCCTTGGAAGTTGGCCACGTTTATGTGATACTAAATGAAACAGGATCCATAAAACCAAAACCACCACTAATACTCCCCATTCCTCCCCAACCGCCCACCTCCACCGGCATGCAGTCGTGGGCAAAGACACCCAAAATAATGTAAGGGCATTGTTAATATGTGAGTAAAAAGATGACATGACCTTATTGCTTCCAGAGAGATCTGGAGCAGGACCTGGTGTCAATCTTCATGTGTCCATTCTCAACATGAAGTACCAACTCACAGTATAACGACACGCTCTCATACTCACGGAAGGATCGACAGAGCGGCATGTCCCTGTGTACATAGGAAGGATGAAGAGGGAACGAAGTGAACTGTGTTCTATGCTACCCCATTAAATTGTGAAGCAAGACAGCCGGTATCCTGCATTAGTACCGCTGCACTGTATTTGAGAATTGAAATCATTAAAAAAAATGGCAGCTCTCAATGTTTCTGGTCGTAACACAGGCCAAGTCTCTCTTGGTGCATGATACTTTAGTTTAACCTTCAGTTGGAGTTCATTTCATCAACTTCAATATTTGCCCATGCATATAAAATGAATTTCCGAGAATCAATACCCATCAATCGACATTGAAATGAGAGACGCTTAAGTCCGTGGCTCTATCCTTCATTTTGAAACACGACACAGAGATAAATGAATGTCATTCGTATAACTGGAGGGGGCTAGTTGAAGCATCTTGAGGGGAGAATGGGCAAAGGACCCTTGGCAGTCTCTGTCATCAATTTGTGAGGCGGGGACCGAGAGAGGGGCTTTGACCGCCTCTGTGGGCTGCATGACTCACGTGGACGGAGATGGGAGCATAGGCAGCCTCTATTAGCAGATTCAGGGTCGTGGGCGGAGAGGGTAGCGTTGACAGTCTCTTCTGGCAGATGCAGTGAAGTTGACGGAGAAGGAAGCTTTGGCAACCTTTGTTAACAGATTCATGGGCGTGGGCGAAGAGGGGAGCTTTGACGGCCTCTGTTAGCAGATTCATGGGCGTGGGCGAAGAGGGGAGCTTTGACAGCCTCTGTTAGCAGATTCCTGGGCGTGGACGAAGAGGGGAGCTTTAACGGCCTCTGTTAGCAGATTCAGAGCGTTGGCGAAGAGGGGAGCTATGACAGCCTCTATAAGCAGATTCATGGGCGTGGACGGAGATGGGAGCTTTGACGGCCTCATTAGCAATTTAGTGATGTGGGCGGAGAGCGGAGCTATGGCCACTCCATTAAGTATATCAGAACTCTTTGTTGTACTATTATTTTTAATAACGAAGGGCTTTGCTGGCGGTTCGGAGCAATTTGGGACAAACGGCCATATGGTTGAGTCAAAGCACGTCCATCAAACCATAACCTTCGCCTCTACCGCAGATTGATGACAAGCGTAACAGCAAGACTTCTCTCAGAGTGTTTATTATATCGTGCTATAAACTCGGGATGACAGTCAAAACCGTAGATCAGACCGTAGATTCCATCGCCGAATCACTTCCGTACAGTCAACCTGGTGACCAGCAATTACTCCACTGACAGAGAGCCACGCAATGCCAACCAATGCAATGGCTAATTGTATTGGTTGGCATTACGGTCCGCCACATTAACTCCCGAATGACTGATGTACTTTTATATTCAGCTTGTTTCACCGATATTCGCAGTCAACGACACGAGACAAAGCGAAATGCGATCAGGAGAAACAAGGCGTCACTGAGCAGGTCCATCCAAAGATGGCAGTGTAATCTATTCGAAAAAGGGGGATTTGATGTCTTGCTAATTGTGATAATAATAAAGCCATCGACATGGCCCTATATATCATTCGTTTGATTACATCTTACAGTTTTTATAATGAGGGACCAGGATGACACCTGTCATTCTCCTCTTTATTTGAATGAATAGAACAATTCAAACTATTTTATACAGCGCACGTGTGCAGAAAATGAACAGACTATAAACAGGTATCCCATAAATATTTTTTTATAGCTCTGACGTCATAACGGAGGACGAAGTTGTGACGAATGAGAACAATACTATGTCTGTATCTCTAAAGTAGGGTGTTTTGGTGATACATTTGGGACGATCGTGCACAAACCATAATAACAATTAATATCCAGAACACTTCAATATAATTAATGTCAATTGATATAAATGACTAACCTGCAACTATTCATTGCCGATGAAAGAAACTCAATGAAGGAGAACGTTGTTTTTCAGAAAAATATAAACTGTGGTGAACTTCACGTGTTTTTGCGTGTTTTTGTTTGTCAATCACGCTCTCCACCTTTACATCGGCCAAAACTTGAATGACCACTCCGATATAAGAGACCAGTTACACCCTACAATATCATTTTCTGTATAACGTATACAAAAACAGGGAGCCAGTCATATGACTCCGGAAAAAAATATTTTTCAATGAGGGAAATATAAGCAATATCAAGCATTGCGGATTGAAGGTCGGAGTGGAACAGCTTCTTCGTCATTTCAGTCGGATTATTCAAACTTGTTGCCAAAATAGGGAAACAGGTTTGTTGACTGGGGACGGGAGATGAGGACTGGAGAAGTTGAAAATCAAGCACGGGGTACAGGATGCAAGACGAAAATTGGACCTGCCAGATTAGTCACCGACAGAAAAACGTCTGTTAGCTGCCTTAATAAGATTTAACGTGGGGCAAAATGAATGCAAATGAATCGGTTTATTGTTATAATAAGACCATTTATTCTTAGATAGAATATGATACATGCCAATTTTCAATAGTAAAATTTAGAATACGGCCAGTACAAATGTTAAAGCAGACACACAACCTCTACTTTCAGTACAGTTGCTGGACAGCGAAAATGAAAATGATCAGTTTCGAAGGACAATTCAAACAAATTATCATTGAACATTGATGATAACGGATGTTTCCATGCATTCCCCCAAAAAAAGCAGTGGAAGCCTCGTGTGCCCTGCCTTCAGTTTGTTCTGCCAAGTGAGTCTACTTATAACCATGCGATATCAATAGTCACACCAACATTCTATCGATGTTTTGTGTTGCCAGATGAAGGGGCATATTGGATTAAGGTACGTAACATTGCTTTTGATACATGAATGAAAAAACTGGCAACCGTAGTCTGCTCTTCGATTGGTGTATCAGTCGGTGGGCTGCATGTACAAGCGACCAGGAGGAAAAGACCAGGAAAGAATTACAACCAGGAAGAAATAAGGGAAAACCTTTGACATCTTGTATTACAACATGCAATGCTTTGGGCCTTGCTGCTGTAATTGCCTCAGCCACAGTGAGATGGTAGCATAGCTGTGGTGGCCGGCTGGCTGCACCTTGCTGGCATCATTGCTGTGATGGCCGGCTTGCTGCACCTTGCTAGCATCATGGCTGTGGTGGCCGGCTTACGGCACCTTGCTGGCATCACGGCTGTGGTGGACGGCTTGCTGCACCTTGCTGGCACCATGGCTGGGGTGGCCGGCTTACGGCAACTTGCTGGCATCATGGCTGTGGTGGCCGGCTCACGGCACCTTGTTGGCATTATGGCTGTGGTGGCCGGCTTGCTGCATTTTGCTGGCATCATGGCTGTGGTGGCCGGCATGCTGCACCTTGCTGGCATCGTGGCTGTGGTGGCCGGCTTGCTGCACCTTGCTGGCATCATTGATTTGGGGGCCGGCTTGCTGCACCTTGCTAGCATCATGACTGTGGTGACCGGCTTACGGCACCTTGCTGGCATCACGGCTGTGGTGGCCGGCTTGCTGCACCTTGCTGGCACCAGGGCTGGGGTGGCCGGCTTACGGCAACTTGCTGGCATCATGGCTGTGGTGGCCGGCTTGCTGCACTTTGCTGGCATCATAGCTGTGGTGGGAGCACACTTTGCTGGCATCATGGCTGTGGTGGGAGCACACTTTGCTGGCATCATGGCTGTGATGTGCGCATTGCATGAGATTGTTCCTACACACACACACACACACACACACACACACACACCTCTGCCGCATCAGCCTCTGCCGCAGCTTTTGGGCAGCATTGCTGCTGTTGGCGTGTTGCATGGCATTAGGGCGAGATGGATGACAAAAAAGATCAATCTATCACTGCTGAGGCATTACACCGCTTCATTAGCTATCACTGTTAAGGTATTTCTGCGACCCATTAGATACGAGACTGGTTGTGATAACAGGTCGTAAAAGAATCTGAAAGAGAATTGCCTCGTCATGTGGAAATTTTCCTGAACAGTCAAATGCATTTTTTTATTGCTAAAAATAACCAAAAATTATCTTTTACTGGACAGGTAGTTCTGGATGATAACATAAAATCCCGCTCTGTTGAAGGAACTTTTATTAATAATACAGCATGACAGAACCGACTTGAGATGGAGTAAATTACAGGCTCGTACAGCATGACAGAACCGACTTGAGATGGAGTAAATTACAGGCTCGTTGTTTGCCCTCTTTCAGTGTAGATATGCTCGGTTTTAACCATTTGAAGAAATACAAAGTGGAGTCACAAACAAGCTAGTCCATTAAATTGTTTGGTCACGTACAATCGCGATGGCTTTGAATTACGGCTTTTTCTATGAAACTTTAAATGTTTCAGAAATATAATTATTTACGAATGCTGTTGTTTTGACATCAGACAATATCAAAATCGAAACTTACCGTAGTTGGATTTCGAGTTGAATTCAAATCGACGGAAAACATAAAATGATTCTAAGGTTGTGAACGGTAAAGCAGAAAGAAATATCACACAATCTATGCTATGAAAGCCGCGTGTCGGCTACCGTCAGAAGTCAATTTCGTTATCAGCACGATGAATGTTCCACTGGTCTTTGTTAAATAAAATATTACGAATTTTTGTTTTCTCCGATGTTTTTCAAATAAGAAACTTCTGCTGACATTGTATCTTGAATTACACTGACTGTTTGTTACCAATGCCTGAAACTTTTTTTTGTGCAATGCTCGACCACACAGTGGCGTGTTATAGCAGCGTGTAGTAATTTAATGCATTTATTAAGACCGTGGGCTGTTTTTTTCTGCTGCGAAGAAGGAACAGTACTTCGACAACGAATTTCAACGACATCGCTTCGAACGTTTGGAAGCAAGCAGTTCTCCGTTCATATAAAATAAATGGACTAATTAACATGATCGTTGAATCTGACTGAACCTCAAGCTATGAAAGGTCAAGAATCTAGTCACCAGCCCCCTCCCCTCCCCCAATCAACCTCCACCATCAGCCCCCCATCAACCTCCCACCATCAACCCCCACCATCAACCCCCAAAATCAACCCCCACCATCAACCCCCACCATCAACCCCCACCATCAACCCTCACCATCAACCCCCACCATCAACCCCCACCATCAAACCCCACCATCAACCCCCACCATCAACCCCCACCATCAACCCCCGTCACCAACACCTGCCCCAAGCCCTTGTCACCAACCCATACCAGAACATCTGCCCCACCTATCAAATTTAGTGTACAGACAGAGTCCTCCGAAGCCCCGGCGCTGTGTCAGTCGGGATCCCTCGCCGCATTCAGAGCTCCTCAAGCCCTGAATACTCGACAAGCGAACGCTGTCGAGGAGAGTCCCAGGAATATTGAATGCGTCAAGCTGAGCCTTGGATGCGGAGGCTCAGAGTATTAATTGAGCCAGTCTTGGCATTGTGATAGGCGGGGAGATGAGGGATTGGGAAGGACGTAGGAGGATATCTGAGACACTTCTGGTAGAGTGAGTTTCTGGCCAATCTAGAGACAGGTGGGACTGATGGCAGGCACAGGTGACTGTTAATTGTATGTGAGTAAGGGTGAAACAGAGCATTTGATGGGGAGTGGACGTGAAGGTATGCAAGGCAGTCGAGTAGGTTAGTGTATAATGTAATCGAGTTGATTACATCAGTGGGAAGATCAAATTTTGTTTCATTATTAATTACAAAAAAACAGCCTTGACCAGGGCCGGTGATTAAAGTACATATATTTTCAGTAAAATGAACTGAAACCCCAATTCGAACCTGCGATTGAGGCAGATATAATTCGCTTCCAAAAAGACGACCTATTTTGCTCAATTGCTCTCCCTCTTCTCTGTCACTGTTCCATGCAACAATTCGTGTTTAAATTTCTATCTGCGCATTTTGCAGTTTGTGCAGTGTTCAATTCAATCCAATTCAATTCAATTCAATTCAATTCAATACCTCAGTCATTAGTTAGTTTAATGACATGAATGCCTTCTCCCGGGAAAAAAATCTGCGTATCATTTAGGTTTAAAAAAAACTTGTAAAATCCATCTAGTGTTAGACATTTCTGAGGATTGACCAAAAAATGATTAAATATTATGAATATAAATGGCTCCTAAATGATCATCTTCGTTGGTGTAAACTAGAGTCATTCATCCGCATCCCCTTGCCCATGGAGAAATTAGAAATTAGTTGACTATGTTATTATTTCTGCTTAGGCTTCCATAATCCCAAACGTCCTAACTCGAGCACCAGTAATCCCACTACAAGTCTTCCAAGCGTCGAAACTTTCTCCCTCCAAGCAAACAGGAGCAAAGTGTTCAGCGTAGGCTTCCAATAAGGTTCAGCGTTGGCCTCCAATAGGGTTCAGCGTAGGCCTTTAATAGGGATCAGCGTAGGCCTAAGATAGGGTTCACCGTAGGCCTGAAGGGCCGTGATCTGTCTTGTTCCATCATCAATCGATCTCTTGCAACCCCGACCTGATCCCCAGCGGTCATTGGGGGAGCAGTTTCTGATGATTGGTGGATCCGTCGGGGGCGGCTGCTGTATAGTCAAGGGACTAGAGCTGCTTGATTGGAAAGAAATATCCTGTTATTGGAGAATAATTACGACATACTTCTACAACGAATTCGTTTATTTGTGATTAACCTAATTGTTGACTTTGGCCTGTGAATATGAAAATATATCATTTTTTGATATAGGAACGCTCTCACTAATGGAAGTCTTTCCATGGAAACTGAATATTATATAATCATCGGCCATGTCCGAGGGCACCGATTCATAAACAGAACTTAGAATTTGGTTGCCCGGAATGGCATTATATCAATGGAACCTATTCAGAGACAATATTTGATGTAGAATCTTGACGGATATTCTTTCAGACATCAATTCCAAAAATTAAACCTAATTCTGTTTTCAATGTCAAAGTACATCATTTCATCCATGGGAAGACCAATATGCCATGCATATCAAAATGCTTCCAGATACTTTACAGAAGCAGTTTTCATTGTTTAAAATTTAGAATCTAGTATTGTGAGATAATAAATTATTTACCAGGATAATAACATTGTCGATCGAATTTGTTCAAAAATGTAATTGGAAGCAATTTCTATCCGGTGTGCTCATTGTCCAACAGGGTCGTGTTGTCCATGAGTCTTATTGCCCTATTGGAAGCATTCTGTCCTACAGCGTTCAGCTGACGACGGCGGGTGACGCAGATCAAGTGGAAGCACGTCACATGGATGACAACGACGGCACTCGATGGTTGGATGCGCACCACAAGCGAGCTAAGTAGAAGGTGAGCCACCGCGCCTGCGCTGAAGTGAGGGTCTGACGAGGCGCCCTCCTGCGTTAGCGAATAATTACATTGAACATGACGTTACATAGTTGTATCGTTATCATGCCTCGTAGAGTGTGCACATCGTATTCTACATGTATTTTATAATTCCATCACATCCAACGAACTACTACAGCTGGTTTGAGTTCAAACATTTCACATATTGCAAACAGTACCTGATCATACGCAGGATTCTGAGTACGTTACATTGCTAAATGTTCCAACGAAGTCGGCATGATCATAAAGGCCCACAACTGCCCGTATTTGCATATTACAATGCAGGCAACAGTAATATTGCTCCGATGTTCGCCACCATCAATTTTGAATCATGTATTCACCGGAATTCCAAACAGTGTTCTGCTGACGATGTTCATAGCTGGACTGCTACATATTTTCACTCGCTTAATCCTTCCAGCACCGTACAATGAATCTTTTACTACAAGATTTTAGCAATTTACACGGCAATCGTCGTCACTACGAGTGTTATTTGTACTAACGTTAGCATCAACAAGTCATCGTTGTATCACTGATCATACGATGTATCAGAGATGACATCCTGATGTACAAGAAAGAGCCCGACACTCCTTGGATACACGATGAGGGGCTGATCTTCATTTTGTCTCTTAACACAAACGAGCTGCCAGGACTTTGATGATAATACCGTCAAGCTGACATCATACATGGATCTAATTTACTTCCTTAATTTTGCCAGCTATTAAGAACCGACTGCATAGATGGAACAGCTATTGAATGGGGTTCATTATACGCCTAATTTAATTAAAAAGGCGATAACTTTGAGTCTTATGATATAAAATGGATATCAAATGGCATGAACTTATTCGAGTGTCACATATTTCGTATTTTTTTATTTAAAATTTATTTTATCATTAACAGACATCGGTTAGGCTTCTTCGTATTCGCAATATCATTTACCGGTACCACGAAGATCTAGTTCTTGTTAATAACAAATTAAAGGAAGTAAATAAATATATATTGAAATATATTAAAACTTCCCGCCGGATATTCAACATTTGCTTGTAATTATCTAGAAGCCAAAATCTGTTATTGCTCCTAACAGATAAAATAAAATTTCATGTGAGGTCAATTACACTTTGCACAGTGACTCCTGACCTGCACAGTGACCCCTGACCTGCAGAGCCACCCCTGACCTGCACAGCGTCTCCTGACCTGCACAGCGACTCTTGACCTTCCCTCAGGGGGACAAGAGTTGTAACTTTAAGAAGCTTCCTTAAAAGCCTATCTCGTTAAGAAATTAAGAATGAATATGTCAATAAACACATGGGATGGCAGTATCAAGAATTTGGACTAGGCGGAAGGGTTTGATTGGCACTTACCTTGGAGGTCAAGAAGTGAGCTGACAACAAGGGAGCCAACATGTGCCAGGCGGGCTTCCTCCATCGAGGGGGCTTGCCTGCGATGGCGGTCTGGAACCTCGGTCCCAGCGGAGGTGCTGTGTTGGCGCGGACGCAGTGCAATGCTCGGAGCTCTGGTCCACCGTCACTTCGAAGGCGCCAGAGACCCAACATCCACACTATGTTATTTTTTTCTCCATCGGAAAATGAACGATCATCTTTCTCCTCCGGGACCTCGCCCCAGCAGGTCAACTTCCCTTCCTCCTTGTGTCCCAAAAAATAGGTGTCCGTTGGTATCGGGGCCTTCGAAAAATTCACTAGCTGCGGTCCCCCCCCCCTCATATAACCGCGGCAAAAAACACGCAATAATCATGTAATGAAGGAGACTTGGTGAGGTGGAATTGGAAAAGATCAGACTTCAGATGGTTGTAGAAGCACAAAAGCAGTCATGTGTAATTTTCTTGACACTGTTTGCGAAAACTTGGAGGAGAATAAAAAAGAATTGTAAAATGCTTTACAATGTACAGCGCATAATTGAATGTGGGCTGTCCGTTACTTTCTAGCGGTCGTTGCCGACTGTATATGGCAGGGTTTCCTACAACATCTCTCAGCCCATGTTATGTTCCCGAATAGATATAATTTGTATCGGAGTTCACTTGGATATCTCAACAGTCTCCTTTTAAGAGGTTGAACGTACGCGAATCGTCCATAGAAAAAAACAAATCGACCCGCTGTACAAGATAAAAATGGCCTCTATTAGGTTTAAACAAATTCCAGTTGCCATTTGCCTTCAATTTGCAGCCAAATGCTGTAGCTGACCGGCGATCACGCACATCTGAGGCGAGTTCCCGAGGACTTGTTGCGTAGTCTACAGTTAGTTCTAGTTTACTGTAGCCAGGTCTATGGGCACACAGATTACGCCTGGTTACTCTCACCTATTAAACAAGCATAAACTGATGGTGCTTTATTTCGATATGTTTTATCGACCTAAAGCTAATGCTAGTTAGCTGGAACATTTGTGTAGGTCTGTGATAAGACTCGTTTATTATAAGCTGTTACGTTGGTCTTGTGGCCTACAGCTGATACTTGTTTTTTTCAACCTATTTGATTAGCATCGAGTTAATGCTTGTTTGACTGTGGACTAGAATGTAAGTCGACAGCGAACGCTTTATACTGTGGTCAATGATGTAGGTCTCTAACTAATGCACATATCATGTCGTTGATGTGTCGTCCTACATCAAATGGTTATTTAATGCTCCCTGTTATGAAGTAGTTTGGTCTAATGCTGATTTACTGCGTTCAGTTTTGCAGCCCAACAACCAATGAGAGTCAGCGGCGGATTTTTTCGGCCGAGCACAAATACTAGTTTAATGTGACCTATATAATGTGACCTGTATAATGTAATCTGTATAATGTGACCTGTATAATGTGACCTGTATAATGTGACCTGTTTAATGTGACCTGTATGACGTGAACTGTAAAATTGGACCTGTATAATGTGACCTGTATAATGTGACCTGTATAATGTGACCTGAATAATGTGACCTGTATAATGTGACCTGTATAATGTGACCTGTATAATGTGACCTGTGTAATGTTACCTGTATAATGTGACCTGTATAATGTGACCTGTATAATATGACCTGTTTTCAACTAATTCAGTTAATGCTAGTTTACTGTACCTTGTTTTGTTGGCCTCAGGTTAATGTTAGATAAATGCGTTGCAATTTTAAGACAAATAACTAATGCTAGGTTCCTGTGAGCAGTTATTTTGGTCAAAAGCGCGTGCAAGTTTACTGTAGCCTGTTCTCTTGGCTTACAGTAACTTGCTTAATAATCGAATACTTGTTTTCAGTCGTAGGTTACGGTGGGCTGCTACTAGGACTACAGCTCCAAAGTATTTGGTCAGGGAGTGACGCCTCGTCTCCCGTCCCTTGGTGCGATAACAGCGGCTAGTAGAGGAACTGAAGGGAAGGGAGAAAGGAAGATGAGTTCATAAGCAATGCCCCAGAAATCATAAAAAAAGAGGTCGCCTTTAGTTACTTGGGGTGAACAAAAAAAAATAATTCGAAATTAAATGTTAGCATTTGATACTTTGGTCCTGTGGAACTCATTTGGTCGATTATTCAGTTGCTCTGAAAATATCAGCCCTGTGGTGAAAACCGCAGCACTGAAATTATGTGCAGCATTCATCATTTCAGTGTTAAGGATTTCACCACAGGGATAATATTTTCAGATCAACTGAAGGCGACCTCTTAATTCACGACTTTCCGAGGCATTGTTTATAAACCCATCTTCCTTTCTCCCTTCCCTTCAGTTCCTCGAATAGCCGCTGTTATCGCACCAAGGGACGAGAGACAAGGCGTCACTGCCTGACCAAATAACGTAAATTATGTGCAGCATCCAGATTCACATCAGAAAAAGGTTTGTGGGAAAACAGAGAGGGCTTGCATACAAACATGGCGGTGACATATTTTGCACTCATCCTATGTACGAACGAACACAATGACATATGCATTAGTGTTAGTGCATCACATATCGCGTGTGACAGTTTGTGTATTGGATTGCACTGCTGAACAAAAATACTATATATGTTTGTAAATGTAAATGATTCTCCTTGAAATAAGTTCAAGCTTGCTGTCGTCAACAGTCAATCATTTGTGTTTGGTTTGCCGGTAGGTTTAATATGTTCAGTACCAATACGCATCTTTAAAATTCCTTGTGAAAAATTGCCTAATAATTTTAATCATCGCCCGTAGTAGAGACCTGTGAACTCTCTTACAGTGATCTACTAGTTTACATAATTGAAACTTTTGTCATTTCGAAAATCCTGTTTTTTTTACGACGATGGATTTTTTATCATGTAATGGGCCTATGTATTTTGCCCACTTTGACTCTTGCCTCCTCTGACTTTTGCCGTTACTGGCTGTTACTCTTTCTGACTGTTTCCCTCTTTGACTCATGCATCCCCTGAATTTTACCGTTACTAGCTGTTTCTTTCTCTGACTGTTTCCCTCTTTGACCCCTGCCTCCTCCGACTGTTGCCCCCTCAGGTTCTTGCCCCCTCTGACTCTTTCCCTTTCTGAATGTTTCTCTCTCAGACTGTTTTCCTCTCAGATTGCTTTCCTTTCTCACTGTTGCTCGCTCTGACCGTTGCCCGATCTTCATGGTGGCAACTGTGACTGTCGCCCTTTCTGATTCTCCCTGCTCTGAATGTTGACATAACCTCAAATAAAGGCTTCTGTTTAGACACTCCAGATACCTCAGTATCTGACAGGACTTATAGACACAAGAACAATCGATGGCATTGGTAAACGATAGGAATGGATCTCTGTGTAGTTTATGTTGTCAACAGATTATTATAATAACACCAGCCGAGCGGTTGAAAAGATGGAGGGCAGTGTAAGAAGTCGGTAGTGATGGTGATGAGTCCTCTCGAAGTTTAACGATGCTATTTTATCATTTCCATCATCGAAACGACAGGAGAAACTCAAAAATATAACTATGGGTATCATTGTTGATGTTCCGCTACCAGAAACAATAATATTTAAATAGTACACGATCCACTGGTCCTTTAATGTCACTTGGACCAATAATACGCTACCACTTTTCTGATCGCTTGGATCAATAATACTCCAGCATTTCTCGGGTTACCTAGATCATAAATAAGCCAAACAATCTTGGTTAACTGGATCAATAATAGCCAGCACCATCCTGGTTATTTGAACCTATAAAAAGCCAGCACAATCCTGGTTACCTGGACCTATAATAAGCCGGCACCATCATGGTTACCTGAACCTATAATAAACCGGCACCATCCTGGCTACCTGGACCTAGCATAAGCCAGCATCACCTTGGTTACCTGGACATTTAATAAGCCAGCATCATCCTGGTTACCTGGACCTATAATAATACGGCACCATCCTAATTACTTGGGCCTATAATAAGCCAGCATCATCCCGGTTACCTGGACCTATAAAGAGCCGGCACCATCCTGGTTACCTGGACCTATGATAAGCCAGCATCATCCTGGTTACCTGGACCTATAATAAGCCAGCATCATCCTGTTACCTGGACCTATAATAAGCCGGCACCATCCTGGTTACCTGGACCTATAATAAGCCGACATCATCCTGGTTATGTGGACCTTTAATAAGCCAGCATCATCCTGGTTACCTGGACCTATAATAACCCAGCATCATCCTGGTTACCTGGACCTATAATAAGCCGGCACCATCCTGGTTACCTGGACCTATAATAAGCCAGAAATATCCTGGTTACCTGGACCTATAATAAACCAGCATCATTCTGGTTACCTGGACCTATAATAAGTCAGCAACATTCTGGTTACCTGGACCTATAATAAGCCAGCATCATCCTGGTTACCTGGGCCTATAAAAACCCATCATCATCCTGGTTACCTGGACCTATAATAAGCCGACACCATCCTGGTTATGGGGACCTATAATAAGCCAGCATCATCCTGGTTACCTGGACCTATAATAACCCAGCATCATCCTGGTTACCTGGACCTATAATAAGCCAGAAATATCCTGGTTACCTGGACCTATAATAAGCCAGCATCATCCTGGTTACCTGGACCTA
>SDVV010017460.1:0-13983 GCA_016164225.1 Gammarus roeselii
AGTAACTTTTCTGTAACTAAGAAATTCTCAAAGTAATGTTCATCCTCCCCAGTTGAATTTTTTATTGATGTTTTTTGCAGAGCAACACATTTTAAAAGTTGTTGAAAACGTACATGTCTAACTATTCCTCTCTTAATAACGTACGCGCATCACGATTAACGACAGGATCTTCCGCCCATCTCTTTACCTTGACGTTCAAAAGTCATATAATAAAGTCCTGCCCAAGAGCCTAGTTAGTAAATTGCACAGCATCGGTATTCGTGGCAAGTTTAACAATAGGATAAAATGCTACCTTACTGACAGACGTGCGCGAGTTGTACTTAGCCGACCTCCCTCCCCCTGGGGAATGTTACAAGCGGCGTGCGTCTAGGATCCGTGCTAGGTCCAGTTCTCTTTAAAATATTCATTTTTGATCTTGATAGGAACGAACTCTCAAGCATCAGCAAGTTTGCAGACGATACTAAGATCGGAGGAAAAGTGCAAACTGAACTAGAGTGTCAGCAGATCCAACTAGACTAGAACAAAATAGTTGATTGGTCAAAAAAGGGGCAAATGAAATTTTATGTAGACCGTTGTAAAGTCCTGCTCATTGGTTCTCATAATCTCAAACATGAATTTTCAATGTCCGGAAAGAAACTCATTCTTGTCACCGAAGGGAGACATTTAGGTGTCATCATTAGTAACGACTTGAAAAGTAAAGCAATATAACGATGCTGCCAAGAAAGGCAATAAAATGTTGGTACGATATCCCGTACTATTTCGTACAATGACAGTCACAGTATTCTCAAGTTATACAATGCATTTGTAAGACCGCATCTCGAGTATTCCGATACATTTTGGTCTCCATATCTTAGGAAAGACGTAATTAAATTAAAAAAGGTTCAGCACAGAGCTACCAATCTCACCCCTTTGCTGCGGAATAATTCGTACAAAGACAGGCTTCGTGTCAGTGACGACAGGATCGAAGTGTGGAGGATATTGAAGGGTGAGGAACAATGGATACAAAATCGTTGGGAAACATTTTTCCCTCGAAATCACGCGCGAATTCTTCACGTATCGAGTTGTCGAAGAAACTTCCAGCGGAGGTTGTAAACAGCAATACAATAAAAACGTTTAAGTCTCTGCTCGATAAGTTCTACAAAAATCGAAGAATAAATAGTTAAACCGTTCCCTTTCTTGATGTTGTGAAAACAGAAATGGCACATTAAGCTCTCTTAAACGTTCTACTTCAGAACTAATCCTCTTGCAATCAAAAGACAATATAATTTGGGACAATAAGCCTGTTGTTGTCTTCCAACACTTATAAACACTTGTAAACACTCCAAGTGAATTGTTCAATTATAACCTCTGGCATCGTGGAGCTCATACCCAAGTCCAGTTGCTGGTAACGCGTCGTCCCTTTCACATAATACTTTCTCATGGACGGAGATGGACTCACACGTGGGCGGAGATGGGTTTACATATGAGCGAAGATGGAATCATATATGGACGGAGATGGACACACATATGGACAGAGATGGACTTACATATGGACGGAGATGGACTTACAAATGGACGGAGATGAACCTACATATGGACGTAGATGGACTTCTAAAGTTATGAGATGAATTTACAAGTCGGAAAATCAACTGACGACAACTAGCATTTGTTATGCTTTTCCTTGTCATTATATTGACCCGATTACATACATCGTCGTATGAAAATCTTGCTAATAATTATGTAAGTGTTTACGTCAAAGGGTTGCAGTTTAATATTTGAACGATAGAACGTGCGGGTATGTATTATTTGCTTCCTGATGTTCTGTGTTTGTGATCTAGGTTGTGATGCTTCTATTGAAAGTCGAAGAGAAAATCAAATGGTCTAGGAACAATATTTTACAAACAAGTCATTACATTTTTAGATCGCTTTCACATAGATATATTACGCCGTACAATTTGATCATGGCGGGAGACCTTCAAAATGGGTCAGATTGGGCTCGCAAATCATGATTGATTCTACTGAAATGTTTCCTGTTAACTAAATAGCTCATATATTCATAATATTTTCTATTGTAACAACCAAAAGATGAATGGTAATCCTGTTTGTCCCACTATCGAGTTCAATATGCAGACTTATTGTGCAACTGTCAGACGCCTGGTGTAGAGGTTTCTCCATGTGCCTGAATCAGGGTGTCCCATAGGCCTGATGCAGAAGTTTCTTCATGTTCCTGATGCAGAGGCTTCACCACGTGACTGATGCAGAGGTTTTCCAATGAGCCTGATGCAGAGATTTTCCTATGTGCTTGATACAGAGGTTTCCCTATGTGCCTGATGCCGAAGTTTCACCATTGTACTTGATGCTGAGGTTTTCCGTGTGCGTGATGCAGAGGTTTCCTCATGTTAATGATGCAGAGGTTTCCCCTTGTGTAAGTTGCCGAGGTTTCCCCATGTGCGCGGTGAAGAGGTTTCCTCGTGTGGCTTATGCTGAGGTTTCCCCATTTACCCAATGCAGAGGTTTCCTAATTTGCCTGATGCTGATGTTTCCCCATATGCCTGATGGGGAAACATCAGCCGGATGAGGAGGCTTCCTCATATGCCTTATCCGGAAAAAATACGGAAGGATTAGGACATATTTGACCCAAACACATCTGTTATCATCGATACACAGCATGTAATAAACTAAACACATCTGTTATCATCGATACACAGCATGTAATAAACTAAACACATCTGTTATCATCGATACACAGCTTGTAAATCATCCCGTGCGTCGTATCTATCCCGTGCTCTGTGTTCGTTTAGTTGCGTAAAGTAGAGGAAGGGGTCACATAATCCAGAGATGAGGCCTCCGTCGTAACCTCATTTGCTAAAGCGTTGAGACGAGCAGAACAACGTTGATTGGGCAATGAAATAATAGCATTCCAGGTTCATGTTGTAACTTTACAAACACATTGTACTAATTGAAGCGATGTTCCAACCGTTACAGTCCGTTTAGATTAGATTAAATTAGAGTAAGGAAAACAAACGAGCACGAGTGCCCATGTCTAGTGTTTCCTTGAAAGAAGTGTAAGAAGAGTGGGGGATAGTCAACGAGGCTTTAGAGATTCACGCACACAAACAGAAAAAGAAGGTTGTAAGGATAGAAAGGGGAGAAACCACAACTACCATCAACACCATACCAGTTACAACCCTATTACTACCCGAGGCATTTCAGCCCCGGATAAGAAAAGGTCGAGAGTCAGGTTGACTTTTTCAGGAACGGGGGGAACAAGATGGGAAGCGTACAATTTAAGTTTCAGGCGGTCGCATCTCAGACGGTCGAGCAGAGACGGACACGCCCATACGCTCAGCGGACTCTAACTTTTCCTCAGCTTGCCCCAGAGGTTGGGTCAGCCGGACTCCAACTAGGTATTGAGTCTACTTCAAAGAAGCACATGGGTATTAACATTTTGACAAGTATGTGCACATTTGGGAGGAGCATCACGCCTAGTTGCATAGGTAGTGGTCCTACCCCATTCATGTGCTCAGAAGTTTGAGTCTTCTGTACACAAGTGGTTCCTTGCGGGTTGTCGTACTTCAAGGTGAGACGTCGGAGTGACCTCTCCTAAGGATAGACCTGCCCAAAGCTGATCTAGAGTCTAGATCGGAATTTTCAGAAATGTCGTGAAATTTTGATAAGTGCAAGTGTAGGAGAGCTCCACGCCCAGTTTCCTGGGAGTGGTTCTCCCTAGTGTTCAGTACAATAAGTTTCTGATCACCCGTGGTTGGTCCTACACGAGCATTTGAAATTTTATGTGAGATATCAGAAGGACATTTACTGAAAAAAGTTGATCGTGACAACTCCTGAGTTTAGTCAAATGAGATATTATTAAATTTGACTAGTTATCACAGATTTCAGTCAGAAGGCAAGAGATCAGTATTTCCGTTTTGAATTTTTAAACAATAGTCAAAGGAAAAGCAATTGAGATGTACTCAATATATGAGATTCTAATTAAACCTAAAGTTCATATATCTAATTGAACAACCTCACCTGCTATATACATATTATTAATAATTACATAGAGGATCAGGATCATATGCACGCCTCAACAAATAATTAATTACACGGACGAACGGTAGAAGCACGTAAAATTTGTTTAATAAAAATAATCAACTTATCTTTTTCTGAAACCTAATAATTTTACATGTCAAAATGTTATACGCGCACTGGACTGTTTTTTTTTTGTCTAATTTAAAACATAGGGTTTCGAATTGCCTAATAAAATTGTTCACTCCTGCCAACAACTTGCCAGAAAAACAAGGAAGCTCCATTTTTATTCTATTCCATGTAAAGTTCATATCGCATCGCATGTTTTTTGGTAGGGTTATTAAGGAAAAATATAGTATATAGGAACTTCTGTACTCCATATTGAGCCCTCACGTGGATCGTGCTTCAATTCTCAACGAACGCTGTTTCCCTCTGAAGTCCTGTTCTCAGCAACAGCTGATTTCATTTGCATATGAGCTCATTTAAACTTGCATCGCCTCTATACGGATATGCGAGGAATATTTGGTCTCATTTTCTGACGAAAAGGTCGTGCGCGATCGGGATATTTTGATGTGATCTAAATGCATTGAACCAGGAAAAAAAAGTTCATGCTGGGGGGCAAATTCATTCTGAACGAATAGCAAATATTGCAATAAAAATCTTGTATTTTTCGAAAAATGCTCGCTAGCAAAAACAAACCAAAACAGGAAACCGATTTTCATGATTCTTTGATCATTTATACGTTTGGTCTTTAGAGCATGTAAAATAAAATTAACCAATGTGAATATAACAATCTAATATTGGAGCTCCCTTTTCTTTAACTATTCATTAAAACGGTAATTGCCGGTATTGGAATGAGTATATTGCTTCATCATGCATTGCAGAAATTCTCCCGGTTCCTCTGGATACGTCCATTTCTACACATTTTTATTATTACATGTTTATTGGCAGAATCTACACTAGGCTCATCCGATACACCAAATTACATATAGAACAAAAAATTCCTAAAATTGTACTATGTATAAGAAGCTTACTTAAAAACCAATAGTCAGCTCACCTAAAATGAAAGCATTAGGCCAGCAAGCACTCCCTGTTACTATAGCTTGCTTGGAAGAGGATTTTAGTACAGACGCTGAGTGAACGGATACTGACTGACTGGATAATGAAAATAAAATGTTCGAGTTCCAGTGATTGCGGCAGCTTTTTTATTATTTCCAGTGGTTTTCACACGGGCCTCATATGGTGTAGTGCATCAATAAACTTGAACACATCTTCTCATATGAGATTGTACATAATTTATACAGCTCTTCTGGGGATCATGTATTGTGCTTCACTCTACAGCAACCATACGATAAGTCATGAACAAAAGGATGTCGATCGGGACTGGATATCAACAACACGGGATGTCAAACCCAATTTACTTGTTCAATACGGGATATCAGTCACAATCGACTAGATATTCACGAATTCAAAATAAAATGAATTCTGACGGATTGGTTGAGCATTTGTCTTTTTTTGCAAGCATGTGCAATCGTTCTCGAATGCACATTTCCAACACCTGCTAGTTTTCAGAAAGGAAGAGCAGCTGCTCCATCACCCACGCGAATGACTGTCTTTCCTTCCCCCTCTTTGAACAGTCGTATTTTACCCGTCAGAAGTGGGGCCCGTCCAGAAAATTAGAATGCTCGTATTGGAAGCGCTGTAAGTACAGTCGTGAGATTAAATGTTTACAGACTTGCTATTTTGAATGTTCGAATGATCCGCTTTCCGAATTCATAGTTCAATTTTCAAATTAGTAAATCAGACAGAATCAAATAAAAACTGACTTACAAAATAATCGTACCAATATCAGTCCTGACCGTTAAAAGCAAAGTTTTAGAAGAAATATCTTGTGTTAGACGATATATGCACTTTGTATTAATCAATCCACTAAGCCAAGTCAGTATGGCTTCCAGGCATTCAGGAATACAGAGCATGCTTTATTAAGATTCACTGAAGATGTTATTGATGGGTTCGATAGCGGAAATGTCACCGTTGCTACTTTCAAAGGCCTTTGCAAAGCTTTCTATTGCGTGAACCATGAAGTTTTGGTAGCGAAGTTACAGCACTATAAAGGACTACATCAGGGGTTGAACCTTGGGCCTTTGCTCTTCCATCTCTGTATTAATAACATTGTAAACACTAGCAACAGGTGATTTTTCAACCATTTTGCATCTGATACCACAGTTCATTCGACCGGAAAAAATCCTCATGATACTATTAATAAAAATAATAATCACTTGATCTACATTTCTTACTTGTTCACATTCAATAGGATGACGCCTAATGTTGACTAGACGCAGGTCACCATAGATTCCTGATAAAGAAATACCCACTTCTGACAAACATATCGAATTGAAAGGTCGACCAGTCTCTGTGTAATATAACTGGAAAATTCATGTCTCTTTTCTTGTTGGGAAAGTATCCAGATCGTGTGGCTCCCTCCAAAAAGTCTTCTGTACTACAACCTTATTCATCCCTTTCCGAGTTATTGTATAAACGTGTATGCTTCTACCTGAAAAACAAAACCTAAGACCTGTCACTCTTTGTCAATGCTTGTCATTAGAACCCCGTCACATGTTGCAGCCGTGACCACAAGTTGCCTTTCTTTTGTCACCATTACCGTTTTGTAAAATGAAAAATAACCCTATGTATAATTTCGTAAACGATGTCTTCAGTCAAGCAAAACAAGTCAATGTTACTAACGGTACCCTCAAATGTTACTAAGTGAACGCTAGAAGTCTTAAAGACAAAATCGAAGAATTAGGTATCCTTGCATTGAATGAAAGTATCGACATAATAGCAATCACAGAATCGTGGATGAAATTGAGCACCAGACATTATTCAGGCGAATTTACTCTTTCCGGTAACTCACTGTTAAAAAAAAAGACAAGGCCGAGATGACGGAGGATATCTGTTTCTCGTGAAAAACACTCTGCAAATATTAGAAGTCACCATTCCAAACAACAGGCACGACATAGTATCAATCCAAGTAGTCGGTAAACATATAAAATGTCAAATCACTCTCGTCTATCCTCCCCCCAAAAGCAAGGTTGCAGATGATATCTATCTCCACAACACCCTCGTCGATGTTGACACAACACATTACAGTATTGTGCTTGGCGACTTCAATATCCCCGACATTGATTGGTAATCAGACGAATGCACTGCCACCGGCCATCGTCTGATTGATTTTGCAGACGATAAGTTTATGACCCAGATAGTGAAGACACCTACAAGAGGTAGCAACGTTCTTGATCTTCTATAAAGTGCACGCGACTCTCATGTCACGGACGTCGAAGTAGGCGAACCACTCGGAACTAGTGACCACAACTGTATCCGTTTTTTGATAGAGCTCGAGTTGAAAACATCAACAAACTGCGGAGAAGTCCCTAACTTTAGATTAGCTAATTTTGATAGCATCAGAGAGTCAATGGCGTCAGCAAATATAACCCTCGGACAAAATGTCAATCAATCGCTTGACTATTTCTTGACTGCATTTAAAAATATCGAACATGAGCAAATCCCGCGCAAAAACAGGTGAACAGCAGTCTATCAGCCCAAGTACTGGAAAGAAGAATTGCAGCGCCTTCATTCACGAAAAAAAAAACGAAGCATTCGATAAAGCAGAGACATCCACATGACGACGTAGCAAAAAATGGATACAAAATTAGGAGACGAGATCTAAAGAGGGTCCTGAAACGTAAAAATAAAGATTATGAAAATGAAATTGCTGTCAATGCCAAAACTAATCCCAAACAATTTTTAGTTATATTTCAAGCAAAAAAAATTCAAAATCTGTAATAGGTCCTCTCGAGAACGATGTTGGTGAGCTAGAAATGGACAACACCAAAATGAATGTTCTACTTAATGAATACTTTTGTTCTGTATTAACGTTAGAGAATCAGGATATTCATAATCCTGAGGATATATTATAGCGGCAAAACGAATTGAAGCCCTCACCTCACTGAACTTTTCCCCCGCCGAAGTTATTAAATATATAGATAAATTGTAAATCACCAAATCTCCAGGTCCAAACCAAATTCATCCGAGAATTCTAAAAGAGACTAGAAACCGAATCGACGAACATTTATCAAACATTTTCACCCAATCTCTCACAAATGGCACCTGACCCTCTAAATGGGAAGAGGCCAATGTTACCCCAATTTTTAAAATAAGGGACAAGAAGTGTCCCGAGAACTACCTTCCAATTAGTCTCATCTCAGTCATTGGCAAGTTGATGGAAAGTTTGATAACGGATAAAATTAGAGTTTTTAGAATCAAACAAATTGATTGGCGACTCCCAGCATAGCTGTAGACACAACCGTTCCTGTCTTACGAATCTGCTACTCTTTTTCAGAAATACTATTGAAATCCACGACACAAAATCTTCAATCGATATCATTTACCTTGTCTTTCATAAGGCCTTTGATAAAGTCCCCCACAAGCACCTAATTAGTAAATTGCACAGCATCGATATTCGAGGCGAGCATAACAACTGGATGAAATGTTGGCTTCCGGACAGACGGCAGCGAGTTGTACTTAACGGAGCTTCCTCCCCCTGGGGTAATGTTACAAGCGGCAGGCCTCAAGGATTCGTGTTAGGGCCAGTTCTCTTTAAAATATTCATTAACGATCTCGATAGCAGCGTACTCTCAAACATTAGCAAGTTTGCAGACGATACTAAGATCGGAGGAAAAGTGCGAACTGAACTAGAGTGTCAGCAGATCCAACTAGACTTGATCAAAATTGTTGATTGGTCAGAAAAGGGGCAAATGAAATTCAATGTAGACAAATGCAAAGTCATGCACATATGTCCTCATAACCCCCAAACACGAATATTCAATGTCTGGAACGAAACTCATTCCCGTCACCGAAGAGAGAGGTTTAGGTATCATCATTAGTAACGACTTAAAAAACAGCAAGAAATGTAACGATGCTGCCAAGAAAGGTATCAAAATATTATCCATGATGTCCTGCACTATCTCGTACAAAAACCAACACAGTATGCTCAAGTTATTTAATGCATTTGTCAGACCGCATCTCGAGTATGCCGTTCAACTCTGGTCTCCATTCCTTAGAAAAGACGTTATTAAGCATGAAAAGGTTCAACGTAGAGCTACCAAACTCATCCCCTTGCTGCGGAATAAATCGTACGAAGACAGGCTTCGTGAACTCAATTTTTATTTGCTAGCGAAACGTCGAGCCAGAGGCGACATGATAGCACTCGACATCACACTTAATTGCTTCGCGTATAGAGTTGTTGAAGAATGGAACAAACTCCCAGCGGAGGTTGTAAGCAGCAATTCAATCGGAACGTTTAAGTCGCTGCTCGATAAGTTCTACAGAAATCGCCGATAAATAGCTAAGCCGTTCCCTTTCCTGTTGTTATAAGAAACAGAAATGGCACACGAGGCTCTCATATACGTTCTACTTCAGAATTAATCCTCTTGCTATCAAAATGCAACCTAGTTTGGGCCAATAGACCTCTTAGACGTTCTACTCTTGAATAAACTCTCTAGCTATCAAAAGGCAACCTAGTTTGGGGCCAATAGGCCTGTTGTTATCTTCCTACACTTGTAAACACTTGTACACCATCCACTGCGATTGGCGCCTCCATCCATCGCGAGTGAAACCACCATCCACCGCGAGTGGCGTCACCACCCACCGCGAGTGGCGCCACCACCCACCACTAGTGGGCACCAGTCACTGATTGGTTCCGTTTCTGATCTTGTAGACAACTCTTCCCTGCGAACGGTCATTTCGTTCTTTAAAGAATTCGGTCCTATCGACTTTCGGTGGAAACGTCTTCGGTCCTATCGATGTTCGGTGCAAATGTCTTCGGCCCTATCGACTTTCGATGCAAACGCTTTCGGCCCTATCGACGTTCCGTGCAAATGTCTTCGGCCCTATTGACGTTTGGTGCAAATGTCTTAGGCTCTATTGACTTTCGGTGCAAACGCCTTCGGTCTTATCGGCGATCAGTTCAAATGTCTTCGGCCCTATCGACGTTTGGTGCAAATGTCTTCGGCCCGATTAACTTTCGGTGCAAATGCCTTCGGTCCTAAATACAATTCCTCAATTTGCGCTCCGTGCTATTAACAATAGATTACAAACATTTTCCGTCGTATTAGCATTCCTCCCGGATGTTGACATGTGTGAAGTTATTCAGGTGAAACCCCTTTCGGACTTCTACGCTTCGAGTAAAAGTTCTACAGTGTAAACGTTTGCGGCCCTGCAAGCAGCGTTGTCGAAGAGATATATTTTAATCTTCATATTCATGCGCATCACTTGCCTTCACCATAGAAATACCATAATTGATCGCCCTGAATAACACTGGTGTTCCACCGTTGTTATAGACCAGATATTCAGGTTCCGTCATTTCCATCTCATGGAACGATCCCTTATCATGTGCCATTCCTCATCACAAACAATGTCAACCCACTGCATTGGGTGATTGATTATTGAGTTGCCAAACGAGTTCATATTCGTAGATAATGAAAACAGTAACCGCAACACTCTCGTGAAATAGTATTTTTATTTAAAGGAGACCTCGTAATTTACCCGATAACAAGATCCGATATGTGACTGGCTGTTGATGAACCTCTTCAAATGCCAAGTCCTAGAGTTTGACAAGCATGGAGGAGAGCTACCGTGGAGGCATATGTTGTGTGCAGAGGCAGTGTAGAATGGGCGGATAATGGCCATGGGCATCCACATGAATACACACGTGTTCAAGAGCGCCTCCTTCATTGCCACTGATGATCTCTGTACAATGCTTACATGAATAATGGGTTCCTCTCTGTACAATGTGCTGCTTACATGAATAATGGGTTCCTCTCCGTACAATGTGCTGCTTACATGAATAATGGGTTCCTCTCTGTACAATGTGCTGCTTACATGAATAATGGGTTCCTTTACACGAGTGAAGGATCCCCCTTTACACGAGTAAAGGGTCTTACATGAGTGTAAAGGGTCGCTGCGGCTTATAGAAATATGAATAAAAAAGAGGGATATTTTCTGCATATTTCATACTATTTCAATTGTATAGAATAATCGTTTCAGCAATTTTATTCGCCAAAAAATAAATCGTTGAACCCAGAAACAGGAGAAATTCTATGTAAGTGATCAGTTTGCAAAAACGTTCATCAAAAAGCATGATCATAAAACAATGTGAGAGTGGTCGATATAAAATGTGTATTATTGAAGGAAAGGATGGAAATGAAGCAGCATGATTCAGGCCCCAAACCACAAAAAAACATGTCCCTATGTAAATAAAAGTTGACAATTGGCAGTGCAGGCTTGGTTAATACAAGAGGCTTTTTGCTATTTTCCAATATTTCTGCTTCAAGTGCAATGCATAATATAACACTGAACGCTTTGGGTGTAATTAAAATGAAAAAGAAAACAGCCACTCCAGAACAGATTTAAAACATTATTTACGGTCTGATTTAATCATTCAATTAAATAACATTTTCACGGTATGTATTGTATGCAGTACCTAATATGATTGTGCTGGCATCTGTTGTTCAATAGTTTGCTGCTTGTTGAAGACCGATGTAATTATCTCTAGACTGATGTGTGTGGCTTGCATAACAACTGAGAAAGCTCAAACGTGTCATCCTCATTGGTTGCTAAACAGCGCGTGTCGCTCCGTAAATTTTTTTGCAAACACAACATTTAGAGTTGGAATTCCAAGAAGAAGCATAATTGATTCATCACAGAAAAATAAGGTATTCCCAGTATCATTGACATCACCATGATGTGATGGCATGATGCGATGTCATGATGCGATGGCATGAGGAGATGTCATGATGCGATGTCATGATGTGATAGCATAATGCGATGTCATGATGTGATGGCATGATGCGATGTCATAACGTGATGTCATAATGTGATGACATGATGCGATGTCATGATGCGAGGTCATGATGCGAGGTCATGATGTAATGTCATGATGTGTTGCATCTAAGAATAATAAAAAAAATGAAGTGAACTGAATTGCCTTCGGTGAATTTAATATCTGATTTAAATTATTTCTTGTCTATACAATGACTTAAATCTGATACGATTTCTGTACAGAAAAGCCCCTTTGTTGAAGTAAATTTTCTGAGATTTAATTGCAATTTACAATGACACGACGTAATAATATAATTCTGAAATTGCTCGTCCTTCGTACGAAAAGAATGTCAGCATAAACACTGGGTGTAATTAATGTTAGCTCCAATTAATTATTTCGAGTTGCCATCCTCACAATTAAATTCAACTAAGTGTACAAGCTTCGATCTCACTATATATTTTTAATCAACAATATGTTGTTATGAGCAGGATTTATTCAATTAAATCATTATATTCAAAATGAATTCATCTTATCTTATACGAATAAGTGTCGTCACCTTTCACATTCAACACAGTAATAATACCTGCTAAAATAAATAACATGTTGTGCTTGCATGGAGGCAAAGAAATGATCGATATTTAAATATGTTGGCTGCTTAAATAGTTGGTTATGCTCCCTGTTGAAAAATAATTCATTCTTGTACCGTAACCATTATATATTTTGTTACAATATTGATATTTTGGTGTGTTAATATGAAAGTTTATAGATGTTTGTCGATGTTTTTCTGTGCATTTTCCAAACTCAACGATTCACTTGCAAAATATTTGCAGAATAAAAGCGTTAAATGATGTGCATTTTTGTTTACTATGTACGTAAAATGACGAAAAACACATCAGATAGTATACTGTCTACATATAATGGCAGCGGACACATCAGATAGTTTACTGTCTTCATATAATGGCAGGGGACACATCAGATAGTTTACTGTCTACATACAATGGCAAGGGACACATCATATAGTTTACTGTTTACATATAATGGCATGGGACTCATCAGATAGTTTACTGTTTACATATAATGGCAAGGAACACATCAGATAGTTTACTATTTACATATAATGGCAAGGGACACATCAGATAGTTTACTGTTTACATATAATGACAAGGGAAACATCAGATAGTTTACTGATTACATACAATGGTAAGGGACACATCAGATAGTTTACTGTTTACATATAATGGCAAGGGACATAAATCAGGAAGTTTAATGTTTACATATAATGGCAAGGGACACATCAGATAGTTTACTGATTACATACAATGGTAAGGGACACATCAGATAGTTTACTGTTTACATATAATGGCAAGGGACATAAATCAGGAAGTTTACTGTTTTCATATAATGGCAAGGGACATAAATCAGGAAGTTTACTGTTTACATATAATGGCAAGGGACACATCAGATAGTTTACTGATTGCATATGATGGTAAGGGACACACACATCAGATAGTTTACTGATTACATACAATGGTAAGGGACACATCAGATAGTTTACTGATTACATATGATGGTAAGAGACACACATCAGATAGTTTACTGATTACATATAATGGCAAGGGACACATCAGATAGTTTACTGATTACATATGATGGTAAGAAACACACATCAGATAGTTTACTGATTACATAAAATGGCATGGGACACATCAGATAGTTTACTGATTACATATGATGGTAAGAGACACACATCAGATAGTTTACTGATTACATACAATGGCAAGGGACACATCAGATAGTTTACTGATTACATATAATGGCAAGGGACACATCAGATAGTTTACTGATTACATACAATGGTAAGGGACACATCAGATAGTTTACTGATTACATATGATGGTAAGGGACACACACATCAGATAGTTTACTGATTACATACAATGGTAAGGGACACATCAGATAGTTTACTGATTACATATGATGGTAAGAGACACACATCAGATAGTTTACTGATTACATATAATGGCAAGGGACACATCAGATAGTTTACTGATTACATATGATGGTAAGAGACACACATCAGATAGTTTACTGATTACATA
>SDVV010017461.1:0-13983 GCA_016164225.1 Gammarus roeselii
ACGGTGCCATCGCGTCCATGGTGTTCGTGCTCGTTAAGAGTGAGTGAGTGAGTGGAGCGACGGTGCCATCGCGTCCATGGTGTTCGTGCTCGTTAAGATTGAGTGAGTGAGTGGAGCGACGGTGCCATCGCGTCCATGGTGTTCGTGCTCGCTAAGAGTGAGTGAGTGGAGAGACAGTGCCATCGCGTCCATGGTGTTCGTGCTCGTTAAGAGTGAGTAAGTGGAGAGACCGTGCCATCACGTCCATGGTGTTCGTGCTCGTTAATAAAGTATGTTAAGTGACTGCGCCATCGCGTTTCCGGCACTTGCGCTAGTTAGTAAAGTGAGTTAAGAGCCCACTCTATAGAACGCTCATCCAGTTCACTAGAAAGCCTTGACACTCAAATCTAATCTATTCTATAGAACGCTGATATCCTTCATCGTGTTTGCATGGCTTGATGTCGTCGTGCAGGGAGCACTGTATTCTAGGCGGGTAGCTATAGTTAGGGATCATATCCTAGCTTAGAGATCTCTTCCTATGGTAGCTGGTACATCCTTGATCATCATTGATCATATCGCACAGCTGGCTTCGTTTTCAGTTTCATTAATACCCAGTTAAGAGAAAGCAGATGTCTCATAACCTCGCTAAATTATTAATCAGATCTGTCTCTACATTTTTTGGGGGTTTTCTGTTAAAAGTCTGTTGTGTAACGCAGTCGCTACAACGAGGAATGCTTATTTTGTTCGTCTCGTGGTATGTAAAAAGAATCACGTATCTACATTTAATTACAACCTGACTTCCAAAATAGTGGGTCCTTTTCGTGGTTGTCCTACCAGCTCGCTAGAAATCCTTGTCACTATAATCTAATCTATGTTACCATACCAGCTTGCTAGAAATCTTTGTTACTATAAGCTAATCTATGTTACCATACCAGCTTGTTAGAAGTCCTTGTCTCTATAATCTAATCTATGTTACCATACCAGCTCGTTAGAAGTCCTTGTCTCTATAATCTAATCTATGTTACCATACCAGCTCATTAGAAGTCCTTGTCTCTATAATCTAATCTATGTTACCATACCAGCTCATTAGAAGTCCTTGTCTCTATAATCTAATCCATGTTACCTCGACAACATAAAAATAAGTCGTGCGGTTCTCTCTCAAATTGGCCACGTGTACTGTGGTATGAATTATCGAAGGGAATGGATCTGCTGTAGCTGCCAAGCACCCCTACAGTAATCTTGTGTGCTCCGTTCTCCTTCAGTACTCCCCGTCTGAGTTGAAGGGATCTTTAGAACTGGTGTCGGTGACCCAAGGGATGACGTGAACGGATATTTTCATTAGATATTGTAGTATGGCTGAGGTGGTGGGAATACATAAACCTAAAGAGTGTTCTGCAATGATATTGAATATTCAAATCCGGCTGCGTGAATCCTTTGTTGTTTGACCATGGATGTTGGTGTTAGACCCCGGATGTTGGTGTTAGGCCCCGGATGTTGGTGTTAGACCCCGGATGTTGGTGTTAGACCCTGGATGTTGGTGTTAGACCCTAGTTGTAGGTGTTAGACCCTGAATGTTGGTGTTAGACTCTGGTTATTCGTGTCAGACCCCGGATGTTGATATTAGACCCTGGATGTTGATGTTAGACCCTGGATGTTGGTGTTAGATCTTGGATTTTGGTGTTAGTCCATGGATGTTGGTGTTAGACCTTGGATGTTGGTGTTTCGTAGGTTTCATGGACTAGTTGACTACCAGGCAAGCATCTGATTCTTTCAGCATTTTTCATAAAAAGACTTTCATTGACACCGAAATGAAGTCACGGTCACGTAACTCACAAGACATCTGCCGACTGGCGCAGTTCGTCGGCCCCTGCCCACAGGTCATCTGCACCTAATCACAATTCATCGTCTATTTATCTACGCCTTGATTGGCAATCTGACTGATGATGGACTGGTAATCAATGAATCATCCGACAACCTCTTGGCTGGGCTGTTAGTACTGCACTTTGAATTATTACTTAATTAGGTTTTTCCGGTTGTCTCAGGCCTACTTACGACTACTATTTACTTCGTCGCCTTGTAATGCTCTACCTTTCCTCTTCCAGACCAAGAGTGACTTCGTGATCCCTCACAAGCCAGAGATGACCCTAAAGCTGCGTGTCGGTATCCACACTGGGCCCGTGATGGCAGGTGTGGTGGGTCTCGCCATGCCTCGCTACTGCCTCTTCGGGGATACTGTCAACACTGCAGCCAGGTTTGAGAGGTGAGACCGCGTAAACCGTGCTTTCAAAATTGGTTAGCAAACTATTTTACCTCGACGTTACAATACTGATCCAAATAAGGTTGCATTTTTTTTTTTGAAGTATTGATTAACCATGGAGATGTATGAAGTTGCCTTTATCTTTCAGCAATGGATTACCTTTACGGATTCACATTTCTGAGCCCACCAAGAAAGCCCTTGACCGACTTGGAGGCTACATAACGGAAGAAAGAGGTCTTGTTGACATGAAAGGCAAAGGAAAAGTTCTCACCTTTTGGCTCCTTTCTGCAACTCCCGCCGCCATCCAGAGGGAAGCAACGCCAGCCATTAGCCAGAGCAAGATGTCCCCCTGGTTCCAGAGGGAGCCCGGAGAGCTCAGGAAGTGGTCTCCACGACTGTCCACCGACATGCGACGGTTCTCCCTGGGCGGCCGATCTTCACTGGCTAGGTGGGTCTTTCATCATTTTTCCAGCATTGGAAGCTGCCTATTTTTGACGAAATCAGCTAGAGTGAGAATCACTGTCATCTTTGTTGCAGACACCTACAAATAGTTAGTTGTGACGCACCTGATGTCGATCAGATTGTCTTTCTAAGTAAAATCAAGAGGTTCAGGCACCTTTCTGTTAATCGTTAACTAACGAAGTTACATTTTAAACTCAATAACAGAATAATTAAATTACGTTACGTTACTTTTCCATTGACTCAAGTTCATTTATTTAAAATACAAAGTACATCCGTAACGATAACCCTGTCAAGTGCAGAAGAATGGCAAAGCTGTACCCTCAGTTTGCGATGACACTAAGGAGAAAATATTGTGTGTAAAGCTGTTAGAATGATATCAAATTAAAAATTCACTGTTTCATTTTGATTATTACAATAAAACCAGGGTTGTGGTAATTGTTTTCGTGAAAAAAAGTTTCATCAGTAACACACTTTCGATTCTGCATGTTAACAACTATTTATAATATTTGTTTTTTATCCCTCTACTCTAGCAACAATTTGATTGATATATAGTATGTTTTATGAATTGGTTTAAATGGTGTCTCATAATTTATCCTTTATAATTTCGACAATATCATGTTATATAGCAACGTCAGTTTGTAAGTGGTTTTCAACCGAAAGAAACTATTTCTGTGTCGTTTCATAAAATGATAAAATAGTTATTGCTGTAAACTATTTGAGATTTATTCCCGTTAGCTTCCTATTTCAGGAAATAATGGGTTCCAAGTGAATGAAGTTAATTTATTGATTAGTGGTGCCCACCTTTGAATATAAATATAATGTTTAAAAACAGGATATATATCTCATGGATCACAAAATTCGTGAAAAAAATTGTTTAATAACACGGAAACAACGATTTCTTTTATACAACAAATCCGGATGTCATGTCATGCTAAAGATGTAATAGCAAGAATGTCGGGTCGACGGCTATAGGTACCGCTTGCTGCTGTGGATCATGAGTGTCTCAAATCCGGTTGGATTGCAGATTACGCTAAGAAGCGGGCTCCACCAATTGCCCATATAGAGAAGTTTTGTCATAGCTTGAATATGGGTCGTCTTATTTCACTACGTCCTTCAGAAAAGAATCTCACATTCATTCTTTCATTTAAAAGCTTCCAAAGGCGTCCGACGTCTTGAATATATTAAAAAATTGCTTGCGTGGTCATATATTCACATTATTGAATATATTTCATTTGCTGTGTTTACCCTGGCTTTGTTATAGGTGGTAAAAACTGAAAATATTTGCAGACTAATAACCAAAATTTAGGTAAACCCAATTATTCGCGTTCAATAAATTGTTGCCCTAAACTAACCTGGAAAGAGCGAGTGCCACTAAATTCAAATAATGAAAAAAAAAATCTAAGTTTGAGAGAGTATCTGGTTATTCTTCCTAGATGTCGTCGTATCTCATTCATGATCATGTATGCACACACTCTGAACCTAGTCAATGACATCGACTAATCTTTCCAGTCGCAGTTTCGACGGTTCAGGGGAAATTTTGCTGTCTCGGCGTGGGGTGCGCGAGGCCTCTCCTCTATCGCGAGAGTCTCCCAAACTAGAACATCAAGAAATAACTCGTCGGAAGCTGAGTTCGGGCATCAGAGCGTCCAGCCTGGAGTGCACCCTCAAGGGAGGTCTATTATCGCCCCCCCACGGCAAGCGAGGGATCAGTCCTTCCGACTCGCACAGGACCACCCACAGTCTCGAGATGCTTCACACCACCCAGGATCTACGTCTTGAGGTGCCTCGCCTCCCCAGCAGGAGTGCAAGTAGGTTGTCCAACCCTGTGTCCCCTGCCTCGTCGGAACCAACGCTACCGGTTGAGGACGCCCCGCGGGTCAACTTCTCAAGGAGTGTTAAGGACTTCAACAATGACAGTGATAAGGAAGAGGAGCAATCCGCTTCCCAGTTGGAAGAAAAACAGCCTATGCTGGACGATACAGCCTTGAATATTGAGTTTACGAATGGTGAAAGTTGTACCAGTGGCGACAACAGCAAGCGGCGCAACAGTGGTGTTCGATCTTGGTTGACTGGCCTCATGAAAAACAAGCCACATCCTAGCAAAGTTCCAATGAACGGACTACAGCACGAGAGTCTCGTTTAGCGTTTCCAGATCAACAGGTTAATTCGTAATAATTACTTAATGAATGAGGAGGAAACACTAAATCAGCGTAGTCATGGTTGTGTGTTTAGGTTTACCTCTCTGGAAAGGACCTGAAAATATACATAATAATTCTATGTAGACCTCTCATCCACGGAACGATAGAGAAAGAATAGCTCTCCGTTCTTTGCCATCTCGTGTTCTACTGTAACTCTGAGTGGAGGTGAAAATGTCGTGCCCTAGGTATTAATTCACGTAGGGGTCCACGACGTTCTCATCTTCCGAGAACAGATATTCGAAATTTCGGCGCTACCATGTTCATCTGACAATGAATCATATTTCACTTGCTCTCCGTATTTAACTGATAGATGTAGCATTCTGTCTCTGTAAGTTTGTATACCAATCGATGCCAGAAATGCCTGTAACAAATACCCGATCTTAGGGGTAACGCAGATCGGCTTGACACTCACGAGCAATCAAGGTAGCCCGATGTGGTCCGCTTCGCTTGAGTTGGCAAGTTGATACTCGCTGCTTTGGGGCTGAAACATGTGAAAGAATCTCGAACGATGGTTCACCTTGTGATGTTGCTACATGCGACTAGCAGCTGAAGCTGGGCAGTGTTCGGCTACCTTGAGCGTCAGACAACTGTGGACTTACCCTAGATTGAACACGTTATTTGTTTTCACGATTCCTTATTCACCAAACCGAATTATATTATATTTTTATATGATTATCATTTCACATCTTCGTTCGAATAACAGTTCAGAACTCTCGAACAAACAATATTCCCTTTATAAGTTGAATGTACGATTTTTGGAATCTTGTCTATTTAGGAATTTTAGCTGAAGTTGGGTGTCTTAATTCAACAGAACGTACTTAATATTACCTTTCTTTGCAAGCTCACGATAGACCCCAAGTAATATATTTTGAACAACACTGCACAAAAGCATTATACATATTAGCTGTATCTTTCATTTTCTGGGCATACGCTATGATACTTCTAAATAGCAAATATGTTACTTTTTCATTTAGGGACCAGCACAGAGTTCGGGTTCGGCAGGTGGAAATTATTATTGACTCTTCTCAAAGCATTACTCATACGTTGAATTTTGTCACTCGTAGCGACAAATGTTGCATTGTTTTGACATACTCTTTTTTCATTATACATCACAGCACGAAGAGGTGTCGATGCCCCTTCCTTTAGTTATTCCACTCAAATAGTAGCATTATTCATCGTACTAACATATTCCCAATTGAGTCGTACACGAAAGAACCAGTAATAGACGATTC
The DNA here is from genome assembly GCA_016164225.1 of Gammarus roeselii. Classification (NCBI taxonomy): domain Eukaryota; kingdom Metazoa; phylum Arthropoda; class Malacostraca; order Amphipoda; family Gammaridae; genus Gammarus; species Gammarus roeselii. The sequence continues at coordinate 6,129 of SDVV010017461.1, forward strand.
TAACAAGCCAAGAAAAGTTTTATTATAGACCATGTTTGTTGAAAGTCTATACGTATACATATTTTATCGACGTGCTTTTTTGTATATTGATATTGAACTTTGAACACATATTTGTACAGCGTCATTTATCGTTAATGTGTCTTTGGTTCTCACTTCATATCGTTCATGCATCAATGAGACATATCTTAGCATCAAGAAGATGCCTTTGTCAACATCGCTACCGCTTGTTCAATATAGATAGAACATTTCTTCAAATCAAAACGATAGTCACTGAATTATCCTCAGCGTATTTTTCGACGTAAACAGTGTTTTATATGTTCTATTCATAACAAGATTTTTCAAGGAAATAGATCCAAGCTTATTTAGGAGAAACAAGAGGGGCTTATCCTTGCTCTCGATCAATGATATATTATTTAAGCGAAATAATAAATATCTTTCTAATTCTTTTAAAATTTATAGAACCAATGCTGGGAATCAAATCTAGTGTGTGGAAACACGACGAGTCACCGCAAGCTAAATTTAGCAAGTTCATTACATACCAGAAGTTAGTAGATGTTTTACTATCCACATTTTCTGTGCATGGGAGCGTGTGTGTTGGCCTGCATAGGACGTGGTCTTCAAACAGAGATTAATCCTTCCCAAGTGTGATGTGATAATGCAATAGAATGATACAGGCGGTCATTGTAGGTTTTCAGGGTAGAAAGTCTGCAGACAGAGATAAACTCTTGCCAAGGTATGTTAAACTGAAGCCATTAGGCATCGTTGGTATAACAAAGAAAGAGATTGCCTCGCAAACTAGTAGCGAGTCTTGCCTAGACTTATGGTTCTATAAACTGAAACTTGCAAACAACGTATTTCCAACGATGACGACGCTTGCAGATAGAAAGCAACTCTTGGCTGGACGCCCTCCCAATAGTCATTGCAAACCTGGCCAAAAATAGTTTCATTTCGCGTGACTATTTACAGCCAAGTTGAGCTCTTTCTGTGATGCAACATTATGCTACGATTTCTTTGTTTTCTTCTCTTCATTCTTGCTGTTCTCGTGCGTGAGATACCTTACACTTACTGTAGATTTCAAGCATAGGATCCCCGTTTTCTGCCTCTTTTTCATCATACCTCTCAGCAGGTGTTGAAGCGAAATTGCACCGGTGCCTTTAGGACGACTGCGAATCCTTGAATTCGGAAGCAGGGCTTCTTGTTACCGCCCAGGAAGATCTGGGACCATGTGGCCTCAGCACCTGCGCTTCCTGTGGCTTCATGCAGTAGTGAACCTAGGCACGCTAATCTAAACTATGCTACGCTGGACATTATTCGTCACGTGAACACGATACTTTCAAAGCGGAATCCACCTTGCCTTGTCTTATGGTACGGTACTCTAGAGCTCCACAAAACATTATAGGCCATATAAAACCGACGCTTGCTGAGTCGGGCGAGCTCTTACATAGCGCGATGCTGCGATACGTTGGTAGATGCAGTCTGTAACTCTGTATCGCGATCGTCATCACCAGATGCCTTGAATGTGTTGTAGCGTTTGGATCAAATAACTTAACCATTGGAGTCCTCTTAAATCACGCCAGTCTTTCTCTCACTCCTAGCATTTGGATCCAGCAATTGAACCCTTGGAGTCCTTCTAGACCTAGCCACCAGCCCTTCACTCATAGCGTTTGGATCAAACCATTAAATCCTTGGAGTCCTCCTAGACTTAGCCAGCTCTTCACTCCTAACGTTTAGATCCACCCACTGAACCCTTGGAGATCTCATAGACCAAGCAAGCCCCTCACTCTTAGAATTTGAATCCGATAATTAAGTAATTTGAGTCGTTCTAGATCTAGCCACCCCTTCACTCTTAGCGTTTGGTCAAAAGAATAAATCCTTGGAGTCCTCCAAGACCTAGCCAGCCTCTCATTTCTAGCATTTGAATCCAATAACTAAACTCTTGGAATTCCCCAAGACATAACCAGCCCCTCACTTCTAGCGACTGGATCCAAAATTAAACCTTTGGAGTCCTCCTAGACTTAGCCAGCGCCTCACTCCTAGCGTTTGGATCCAACAGCGGAACCCTTCGAGTCCTCCTAGACTTAGCCAGCGCCTCACTCCTAGCGTTTGGATCCAACAGCGAAACCCTTCGAGTCCTCCTAGACTTAGCCAGCGCCTCACTCCTAGCGTTTGGATCCAACAGCGGAACCCTTCGAGCCCTCCTAGACTCAGTCAGCGCCTCACTCCTAGCGTTTGGGTCCAAGAGCTAAACTCTTTGAGTCACTTAGCTCCAGCAAACCCGTCACCCCAAGCCGCCTTCAACGAAGTAGACTAATTACTAGCAAACCGAATCAGTGCCTACATTTTGAAGTCCTAGGCCTTCTGCTTTCACTTAACGAAGTCTGTAATTGTCTAAGCTGTTGAAAAGCCCTTCCGTGAACGATGGATAATTTGAAAAAGCTGCTTAGTAATCGTTCACAGACACGGGTGAAATTGTTTACCGGGTGATGTGCTACTTGGTGATTATTTATTGGGCCGTATCAGATTAGAAATTTAGTCATGTGTATTATTAATTTCTTGGTTGGATTGGGTCCAGTCATCTGGTGGTATTATGGAGGGTAGTTCATAGGTTAGCGTCCACTGGACGCCGGAGACTTCCAAATGTAGTTACGGAAGGTAAATTTGACTACAATGGAATGAAGTTTGTGGTTCTCAAACGCACGATTTCTCAATTGCATTTTTTACAGCAAAATATCGTAATTGTATACCTAAGAAAGTAAGCCAATCTTGGCAAGGACGTAGTTATCCCAGTTACTTTTCACTTTTCAAAATATAAATAGTTAGCAATTAAAAATCAATTATATATTGCCCTCTTTGAAAGCAATCCTTCGATGTATTATTTTATATGAATTTCTCAACCCCTGCTAACCCTTTAAACACCACGGCCCCGCCAATTTTTTGGTGTTATCACATATGCAATAGTGTTATTCGTTAAAAATCTATGAATGATTGAACCAATGGTTTTCGAGATATCACGTTTTGAATTTGACCGCTTGTGACGTCGTAAGCCAATTCCCTAAGCATTTTCTTGAGCTAATTTGTTTAAGACGGCAAATACCCTCGTGTTCAAGAGATCTTGGCTCGAACGCCCTTTCTCCGAACGTTTTCATATTTAGTAATGCGTTACGATGTTGTATAACTGGGGGACACCATTGCTTTAAAAGGTGTGTTGGTGGGACACCGTTGCTTCAATGGTGTGTATGCGGGACACCGTTGCTTTAAAGGGTGTGCTGGTGGGACACCGTTGCAATAATGGGTGTGCTGGCGGGACACCGTTGCTTTAAAGGGTGTGCTGGCGGGACGCCGTTGCTTTAAAAGGTGTGTTGGTGGGACACCGTTGCCTTAAAGGGCGTGCTGGCGGGACACCGTTGCTTTAATGGGTGTGTTGGCGGGACACCGTTGCTTTAAAGGGTGTGTTGGCGGGACACCGTTGCTTTAAAGGGTGTGCTGGCGGGACATCGTTGCTTTAATGGGTGAGTAGGCGGGACACCGTTGCTTTAATGGGTGTGTTGGCAGGACACCGTTGCTTTAAAGGGTGTGTTGGCGGGACACCGTTACTTTAATGGGTGTGTTGGCGGGACACCGATGCTTTAAAGGGTGTGTTGGTGGGACACCGTTGCTTTAAAGGGTGTGTTTCTAACTCGACACAACTTTTGATTGATGGTCGCTATTCGTCCGTTGATGCAAGAGTTATTGATAGTCGCTATTCGTCCGTTGATGCAAGAGTGAGCGTCCATAATAATATCGATTATCGATTAAATGCATTGTTTAAATTACAATTGCCAATCATGAAATATATGTAAAAGACAATTAGTATTATAACGGATTTCCAGCGAAATAAACACATCGTCAATCGCTAAGATTCGAACCTGTGGTACCACATGTTTCGGTTAAAATATATATCAGAAGAGTGCAATATGTGAAGATTTTTTTCGAAATTTTCGGCCAGTTCTGATAGTCAATCTATTTTATGAATTTATTACTGCCTCCCACTTCGATTAAGCCCAACTTAGCCACCCTCCTAATTAGGGAGAAACGGCTGTATGTCTATACATACATTATTGCCGGGATTTTTCATCACAAATTGAACGGAAAAATGTGAGAATTGTTTTCTGTTGCACGTATTAGGCTTGATAAAGATTTTGTGTAGTAATATAAACAAATCAGGAAGTACATAGCATAATATTCGATACCAAAATAAACTATCGATGATGAAAAAACTAGCACCTCGATGAACTGAGCTTACTATTTGGCATCATACTTATCTCCCTTCCACCATTGATGGACCAATGATAGTGGGCTAATGATAGTATATGAACAGGACACATAATCTGCTCACGATCGGCTTCCGTGAGTCAGACTTGTGAGGTCCAGTGGAGTGCTTTATAGTTCAGGTGAAAAGTGTGAAAAGTGTCCTATAGAAACTTGTAAGTGAAAACTGTAAGTAAACGAAAGACTGTGATTCACCGAAGCGTGTACAGTTATATAATAGATGTAGCTAAGAAAAAATCTTGAAGATTTGTATTTTTAATTACTTATTTTGTGTATGTCTGTAGTGAAATCATTCTAGCTGGTTAGAACTCGTCTAACTCGATATCATTGATGTTCACTTGTTCTGTGTTCTATAGCTTGGGCTTTTGGGTCGACAGGATAAACCTTCCTACGCATATTTCGCGCTACCTCAGAGTTGGGTAGTAATAACAAAAACGGGCCTTCCAGCTTCCAGTAATACTCCGCTTGCTGACTGAAGCTGAAATGATCTAAAAAGTCCTGTTTTAGATAGTGAGTGAATTGATACATTTTCTGTGAAATTCTTGTTATTTGATGTTCTTGTTGTAAAAATGGTGGCTGCTGGTTATGTGCACCATATATTGGCTAATTTTATACATCAATTCCCCAGCCTACCCTAACGACCCTCTTCACATTCCCCAACATTAAGACCCTCTTCACACTACCCAACATTACGACCCTCTTCACACTACCCAACATTACGACCCTCTTCACACTACCCAACATTACGACCCTCTTCACACTACCCAACATTACGACCCTCTTCACACTACCCAACATCATGACTCGCTTCACACTGGCTAACCCTGATCCTTGCTACGCTAAATAATTGTTTCCATTTTCAGTATTTTCAGAAGAGTCCCAATCGTGCTTGTAAAAAATTGCTTATGCTTGTAAATTTGTGAATTGTAGTTTTAACATTTTTAAATTACAAAATTTGTTCCCATGAACAATATATGAACGGCTGAGACGCAGAATTGCACAACTGCCTTCGTGTTCTGGTAGTAACCCCAAAACACCAATGAACAGCTGGTGTGGTTAGGCAATTGTCTTTTCAGACCTTCAAATGAATAGAGATATTCAATAAAAGAGTTTTAAATAATCAAAACTTATCGTCACAGAGTGCGAGAGATTTTTTGTTACATCCAACAAAATAAGAGCGTAGGTAGTACTCATGTTACTAAACCGCAGTTTCATAAGCGAATGAAAGCGAACTTAATCCTTCTATGGTAATTGAATCAGAAATAGTGTTGCTCCGTTAAGGAGGCATTTGCAGTTACGGTTCAAGCAAATTCAATATAAATACTTTAACGAATTTTTGGTGGTCAACCCTTGGGCTACGGGGCTGCGAGAGTCGCTCATAAGCGGCCCCTAAAACAGATGAACAGCAAACCGTAATTCTATATTGATTCTGAATTATTGGGGAAAAATTATCGTAGATGATAATATTGAATAATTGTGAAAAAGTTGAAATTTTTTCGTAAATTGTTCCGTTATTATTGAACCTAGCATTTTAAAAGTTTTCTACTCTCTTTTTACCTTCGAGTATGCGGTTATTTCAATCCCAAAATTACGTTATTCACCAAGTAAATTCTCACAATTTATTTAACTTTATTCATTAATGAAATATATTCCAGAGATACGAATTATTTGATGTTGCGCAACATATCCACTGATTCGTTGCCCACATATCCACGGATATGTGCCGCATTTACCCGAGTAAGTGTTTCAATGTAACAGTCCTTACCACCATCAGAGAAGTCCATAACCCAACTAAAACCAGTATAACAGGATGAGGTTGGCCTCGAATAACTACGTGTTTAAAATGTGTACAAAATTATTTCTTATTGAAACACGCACGCCATGCAGATCCTGTTAGCCAAGCTTTGAAAACTAGGGTTGTGACTCTTTTTAATGTGTCCCTTAACACGAGAGCCTTGTTGGGTGACTGTGGCACTCGCGAAGGCCTTTGGCATACCCAGCGTGAAGGACATTGACTCCACGCAGTTGTGAGTCCAATCACTTTAATTTTGTCAGGTGATTGGAAGGAGCTGAAGCTTCATTTTACAACGGTTTGTCTGGAGTTGGCATTTCCTCTTCCTAACGTTAAGGAAATACCGTTTTTGGTAGGCTGACTTTTTTATAGAGTTTCCTAATCTACAGAAGTTTTGTATGACAAACTGTAAATCTTTCTCGTTACTCCAAGAAACGCCGAAGCCTCTTCTTAGGTAATTAAGCACCCTCGCGAGCCTGTGACACACCGACGATGGCTTCCATTACCGCCTATGCGAAGAGAGCCAGCTACCCCTTCACCGAGCCTGCAGTCGATGTAGTAGAGTCACCGAAAAAGACAACGTGCCATAAACGTATATATTTTGTATAAAATTATCAGGATGCAGCTAGATGAATAAAATGTTCGCCATTTGCATTTAGTATTATTTTATAATTAATTTTTCGTTTGAGGAGAGGGTGGGAAAAGAGAGATTTATCCACCCATTTGATCTTCTCGTACAAAGATGAAATTTTCATGACATACAATAGAATATATTAAAGCTCTTGCGTAGTAATATGATAGAACAAAGAGTGTTTCGGAAATTGAAAAAATAAGAAGTAATTTTTTTTCTCCAAAAAAAAACGATTCATGTCACCTGATCTTCTCTGACCGTATCGAAGCTTTTATAACAGACAATGTATCATTGATAAGGTGTAGCAGGATACGACAATCGTATGAAAATATTTTATCCCAATTTGAACATTGGTTTCAATAAGTTTAGTTGTTACTCTATTAGATTTTTAGTCATCAAACTCACATTCCTCTCATACATTTACACACAAACACTCTTACCACTAGGCATTGAAGGGTCCGGTCAAGGTACCCCGCAACCCACATTTCAGACCAGGATGAGGTCCGAAATCAGTGTCAGCTGCAGGACCTAACAGTGTTAACTGATTCACTTCTGCTGCATCATAGGAACAGGGCCCGTCTCCACCCATGATCATCCCGTTTCTCAACGAGACAGGCGCCAAGGCAGGAAAAACATAGGATCAGCGTCATAACTCATCCATTCTCCACGCACACCTCTCCGATACATGTTCTCTTGCTACCTCCAGAGTAATGTCTCTCCTTCCTAACACCTGCTCTACGCCATCCATCTACCCAATCTTCGGTCTTTTCCTAGGCCTACGACCACTCCCCTCCACTTTCATCATCCTTTTCACCAATCTCCTCCCATGATCAGCTCTCATCGATTGCCCAAACCATTTCAGAACACGTGAATTTACTCTGTCCTCTAACTATCATCCCAGCCCTGTTGTCCTCTTCGCAGCCCTCTGTCCTCTAACTATCTTCCCAGCCCTGATGTCCTCTTCCCAGCCCTCTGTCCCCTAACTATCTTCTCAGCCCTGATGTCCTCTTCCCAGCCCTCTGTCCTCTAACTATCTTCTCAGCCCTGATGTCCTCTTCCCAGCCCTCTGTCCTCTAACTATCTTCTCAGCCCTGATGTCCTCTTCCCAGCCCTCTGTCCTCTAA
>SDVV010017462.1:0-13983 GCA_016164225.1 Gammarus roeselii
AATTCGTTCGAACTAATGTGATAATTAAATGTATTTTTGTGAAATCATTAAGGAATATACTGAGCCTGAATATTCTGATATTCTGCTACATCATGACCTTGACCACAGTCAAACTGAATAGTCATTATCGGAGGAAGTTTTCCCTCTGTTGGATTATCGCTGTTCCACAACTGTGCTTGTAAAAATATTGACAAGCAATCTTAGTATCTTTGCTGTCATGGGAAAAAACTTCCAATGGCATTGACTGGCAATTGCTCGATTTGTTGAGCTTTATTTGTGCATGTGTGAGTCGGAAGACGCCTTACGGACAAAATTTCGCTAAGATGATTGTTTATTCTGAATGTACTCCTGTACTTCATTAGTGTGGGCTTGAGTCGAAATTAAAGATTCATGAAAGAGCCATCCAAAATTCAATGTGACTCCTGTGAAGCATATACAATTTGCTTAGAGTAATTGTTCAATAGAACAATACCTACGATAGCAAAACAGAGCCCCCTCAATTGCAAGAAAGAACCCCCTCAATTGCAAGAAAGAGCCCCCTCAATTGCGAGAAAGAGCCCCCTCAATTGCAAGAAAGAGCCTCCTTCAATTGCTAGAAAGAGCTCCCCCTCAATTGCAAGAAAGAGCCACTCAGTTGCAAGAAGGAGCCCCTCAATTGCAAGGAAAAGCCCCTAAATTGCAAGAAAGAGCCACTCAATTGTAAGAAGGAGCCCTTCAATTGCAAGAAATAGCCCCCTCAATTGCAAGAAGGAGCCCAACAATTGCAAGAAAGAGCCCACCTCAATTCCAAGAAAGAGCTCCCTCAATTGCAAGAAAGAGCCCCCTCAATTGCAAGAAAGAACCCCCTCATTTGCAAGAAAGAACCCCACAATTGCAAGAAAGAGCCCCCTCAATTGCAAGAAAGAACCCCCACAATTGCAAGAAAGAGCCCCTCTCAATTGCAAGAAAGAACCCCCTCAATTGCAAGAAAGAACCCCCACAATTGCAAGAAAGAGCTCCCTCAATTGCAAGAAAGAGCTCCCCCAATTGCAAGAAAGAGTCCCTCAATTGCAAGAAAGAGCCCCCCGAATTGCAAGAAAGAGCTCCCTCAATTGCAAGAAAGAGTCCTTCAAACTCAATGTTACTCTTGTGAAACTCATACACCTTTCTCAGAGCAATTGTTCAAATACCTAATAGTTGCGATTGTAATCTTTAGGATAGTTAGGGTGGACATTGATATACAGTTCTTCGATTCACAGTCGTAAAGTAATCGTTGCATGCATTTCGAATATTTTTTAATTTTAAATGTTGAAAATATGGTATCATAGGTGCAATTTTTGATTTGTTTGCATCTATGTGGAGAAACTTTTTGAAAGTCTCACCAGTAATCATATTTTAGAATGTAGATTTTATTGAAAATTCCATGAGACAAATGATCAATAGGTTATTATCTCAATCGTGAAATGATCCAACAATTCGACCGCCGGTAGGTGACCCAAATTCAAACATCACTTGCCTCTCATCGGCCCAGAATGTATTCTGACACATTGGCCTTGGCCCACTATAGTGAACCATACTTCTTTGGCTCACTATGCTTAACCACTCCTCTTCAGCTCATTATACTAACCCACTCATCTTCTTCGTCCCACTCTACTAACCCACTCATCTTCTCCGTCCCACTATACTAATCCACTCATCTTCTTCGTCCCACTACACTAACCCAATCATCTACTTCGTCCCACTATACTAACCCACTCATCTTCTTCGTTCCACTATACTAACCCACTCATCTTTTTTCCCCACTATACTAACCCACTCATCTTCTTCGTCCCACTATATTAACCCAATCATCTTCTTCGTCCCACTATACTAACCCACTCATCTTCTTCGTCCCACTACACTAACCCAATCAGCTTCTTCAACCCACTATACTAACCCACTCATCTTCTTCGTCCCACTATACTAACCCACTCATCTTCTTTGCCCCACTATACTAACCCACTCATCTTCTTTGCCCCACTATACTAACCCACTCATCTTCTTCGACCCACTCATCTTTTTCGACCCACTCATCTTCTTCGACCCACTATACTAACCCACTCATCTTCTTCGACCCACTATACTAACCCACTCATCTTTTTCGACCCACTATACTAACCCACTCATCTTCTTCGACCCACTATACTAACCCACTCATCTTCTTCGACCCACTATACTACCCCACTCGTCTTTGTCTTCAGTCTCTTCTCAACTCACAACGGACTCGCATGCGCCGCTCGTCGAGTAGGCTTAGGTACACGTTGCAGACCAGCGTAGGGTCACCAGCTTCATCTACGTTAGACGGTAACATCTAAGCCTACAATGTCCTTCCTGCATCTTCGACCTTGGGTTCCTGTCAGGCGGTCAAGCCTGCGTAGGATGTAACTCTGCGTTGCTACCGCATAACCGACTAGTATAGACATTACTCGGTCTACCACCGTTGATAAAGTAATCGTAGGATAGTACATGCATTACATCGTACCATCCAACTTTATACCTGTAAACAGATAGATACTACTCGACTAAGAAAAAAACCTTTGTCATCTTTGCCTGAGCTACGTTTAATTTTCATCACTAGCTAGATTCACAAGATCACCCTCAAAATCTCATCATTATAGGCCATACATGAATCATCTGAGAAAAATATTCGTATACAGAGCCTCCTACCTTAGAAGTAATGTAACATAATATACATCAACGCTCTAGATAAAAACGTGCTTTCGAGCACCAGCAAATTGGCAGACGATGCTAAGATAAAATGGCAAGGGCCAACATAACTTGAGTTTCAGCAGATAAAATTAGACTTGAACAAAATTGTTGATTGGTTAGAAAAGTGGTCAAATGATTTTATGTCGATTCAAGTAAAAAAATTCACATAGGTTATCACAACCACCTGCACGAATAATCCATGTCCGGAATGAAACTGAACCGCGTCCCAGCAGGGAGAGATCTAGGGTGTTATCATTAGCATCGATTTAGAATGTAGCAAGTATTGTAACAAATGTTGCCAAAAATCGAATAACATGATGGGCATGAATCACTGCATTATCACGTCCAAAAGCCGATAATGTAATCAAATTCTGCATAATGCATTCGGTCGACCGCGCTTAGACTACTCAGTTCAATTCTGGTTTCCAAACCTAAGAAAAGGACGTGTTTGCTTCAGAGAAGGTTTATCGTATAACAGCCAAACGTATCTCCTCGCTGCGGAATAAATCGTACGAAGACAGGCTTCGCGACATCAACTGATATCCCCTAGAGAAGCGTCCAGTTAGAGGTGACCTGATCGAATATTAAGTGTGTAAGATTGTGTATGCAATGAAAACGTCGACCGAATGAACCTTCTTACTCAATATGCGAACGGAGTGACCAGAAATATTGGTCACAAAATCGTTCATAAACGCGTTACAATCGTCATGAGATGTAACTTAATCACGTATAGAGTTGTCGAAGAATAAATCAAATTTTCACGGTAAGTTGTCAACATCAAGACAATCGGAACGTCTAGGAAACAGCATGGCAACATCTACGAGACACGTCGCTGATTAGCCTTTGGATGCGTCACGTTTCAGATACAGTTCCCGGTATTAGTACCAGCCTTTTAATGAAAAGATGGTGTCTAGAATTGACACTAGGGCGGTTAAAATAATGCCGGGCATTGACACTAGCACGGTCACAGGAGTGCTCGACAATGGTATCTGCTCGTTGCAAAACGGTGTTCACCATTAACACCGACCATCACTGGTTTAACGAGAAATCAAACTGAGACGATCTAACTCTGTGCCATGGGTCAGTGGCTTTCTCTTAAGGTGCTGATTTGAGCTGCTTTGAGTGTCATTCTTTAAAGCTGTATTTCATAGTACATTTTTCTCTCTCATGAGCCCTAACTACAGATGCCACTCAGATACACGATGCTCTCTTCCACGCTTGTCCCCAAAACTAATCTCTCTATAAAGACACTGCATCCTAGCTTGGGCCAAAAGCCCTGTTGTGATCTTCTAATATTGGGTTAGTATATTCGGCCTACTATACTAACTTAACCATCTACTCTGCCTACTATACTTACCGAACCATCTTCTCGGCCTACTATACTAACCCAACCATCTTCTCGGCCTACTATACTAACCCAACCATTTTCGGCCCTCTAAAAACTAACCCAATATTAACCCAACCATATTCGGCCCACTGAACGGACCCAATCATCTTCTCAACCTACTATGCTAACCCATTCGACTTTTGTTTACCTATGTTGATCTGCCAAACTCCAGCTCGTTTTGTTTTACATTGACTGCCGTTTTCTTTCAGTCCCAGCATTATCTTCACAGTGACTAGCCTGCCTCTGACCTCTTGATGCCTCTGACCTCTTGAAGCCTCTGACCTCTTGAAGCCTCTGGCCTCTTGAAACCTATCTGACCTCTTGAAGCCTCTGACCTCTTGAAGCCTCCGTCGGATGGAAAAAAAACAATTAGATTGTCAAGGAAATAGTTCGAAAATATTTGGATTATCTCTTGAATACAGAACCACGTTTGCGGAGAATGGCGGTGGTTGTGTCCTTTAATTTTAAAGTAGTCGCATAATAATTCTAAATATTCATCCTGGTGTAGTTCGTTTCTGAGTGGAAATTAATAGAATTTATCTTCATGAGTATTCCATCAATTTATTTTTAATTAAAGGTGCTCTATCTTGCAACATTTTAATTTATATTGTAGTAGAGTGATCTTAATTGTATTTGAGCGTTACATTAGTTTATGCAAATTATTAATTTACACTTTTATTTAATACAAATTACCTGTAGCTGTTTTGGTCTAACATCGATCATTGTGAATGAAAAGATTCCTTTCAACTGATTTCTCTGGCATTCGTGCAAGTTTCCTAAGTAATATTGTCACTTAGATGTGCAACATACCGTACATAAGTAGTGTAAGGTTTTGATGATTCGTCTATTTATTGATTAAAGAAATTAAATGTCGTATTATACTGCTATTTTAGATGGAGTTATCATTTTAACATGTCTGAATGCACAAAATTGATATTTCTCGAACATATTGCATTTTTTCCAGCAGTTCAACCAGAGACATTACTCATCAACCAAACCTTATGATCTTTACGATGTGCGAATTTGCTTTGTGTTAATGTTGTGCAATTTTTATGGTGTTTTCAAAATGAACGATGAATGGATTCCTGAAATTATGAGAAAAAAATGTGCTCGTCATACCACCTGATACGAAAATATTGCAAATTCCCATTTTTTCTTCGTCGATGACACTAATTCGAAATGACGGAGAATAAAACACGATCAAAAATAATAGATCAACATCAAATAATTCATTTTTTCATTAAAAAAAATTGTATTTTTTGCAGGGTTACTCTCAGTCAACCGTGTCCCAGGGTAAATGATACAAGTGGTTATGATATCACATGTAATCGTAACAAAACAGATGCTTTAAAACATGTACATGGATGTTCATGGAATAATATTTAGTATGTATCTTATATGAAAAACATATATATTTGAAACCATATTTGAGACTATCTTTGAAACCATTTTCCTTGAGAGAGAAATACACATACCGACACTTTTAAAAAAAGACATGCAAGAGACTATAGAACAGGAATGGATCAGCTGTGTACTAACGTAGAAGAAGAACAAGTAATCTGATACAAAAACTCGGGTAGCAATCTACATAAACTCAAACTATTTCGATGTACAGGACCAAGGGAATCAATATAAACATGCATACCTAAACTAAGGAAATATCCTGGCGAGCTGACCTCCCTCCGTGCGGTCTGTAGGGACAGCGATGTTTCGATTCATAAAGTTTACACCGGGCTACCTACCCTCGACTGCTGGCGTGTCCCGCACGATCCTGATATCCAATGGGGAGTCAATTTGACTGTTCTTTGCGCTCGTATTGACGAGTGTTACATCGTTTCACCTTTGGTACTGTCTTACGAGTCTTACATCGTTTTACCTTTGGTACTGTCTCTACGTGCGCTCGTATTGACGAGTCTTACATCGTTTCACCTTTGCTACTCTCCCTTCGTGCGCTCGTATCGACGAGTCTTACATCGTTTCACCTTTGGTACTGTCTCTACGTGCACTCGTATTGAAGAGTCTTACATCGTTTCACCTTTGGTACTGTCTCTACGTGCGCTCGTATTGACGAGTCTTACATCGTTTTACCTTTGGTACTCTCCCTTCGTGTGCTCGTATTGACGAGTCTTACATCGTTTCACCTTTGGTACTGTCTCTACGTGCACTCGTATTGACGAGTCTTACATCGTTTCACCTTTGGTACTGTCTCTACGTGCTCTCGTATTGACGAGTCTTACATCGTTTTACCTTTAGTACTGTCTCTACGTGCGCTCGTATTGACGAGTCTTACATCGTTTCACCTTTGGTACTCTCCCTTCGTGCGCTCGTATTGACGAGTCTTACATCGTTTCACATTTGGTACTGTCTCTACGTGCACTCGTATTGACGAGTCTTACATCGTTTCACCTTTGGTACTGTCTCTACGTGCGCTCGTATTGACGAGTCTTACATCGTTTCACCTTTGGTACTGTCTCTACGTGCACTCGTATTGACGAGTCTTACATTGTTTCACCTTTGGTACTGTCTCTACGTATAATGTATTCGTTTCAGAGACCGCCTTAATCTCGTTTGAAATGTATAGGCTAAAATCAAATATATAGACGGTCAGTTTTGTTTTGCAAAGATTTTAGAGAATAAACACATGGCCTTTGCTGTCATCTGATATGAGATCCCATAAACGCCGGCGCCTTGAGCAGCGACGCGCAGAAATGACCTGAAGGTCCATGTTTCTCTTATTGTAATGGGTAACACATCAAAGAGTTGAAGATACCAACAAGAGGGTTTCTTGTAACAGGAGAGCAATGAGTGAGTTTTCTAAAGAGCAGGAGAGATAAAATACGACATAAAATGAAAATCGCAAAATACGCTAATATTTCATGAATAAATAAAGCGCATAAGTGGAGGTCTATAATTTCTGCAAACAACAACCAACAGTCTTGTAGACAGTGTAGGCTTCTTGCATGACTGTTGACAATTCTAATCAACAATTGGTCATTCAGTTCAGACGAACAATTCACGTCTTCCCAACACGCAATATGATGACTGCTTTCCCAGCGCCAATGGGACCCTTCAACAGAGAACGCTCCCCCAGTTGAGCCCTTGTACTCAGCGCCCAAGGGACCCTTCAACAGAGAACGCTCCCCCAGTTGAGCCCTTGTACTCAGCGCCCATGGGACCCTTCAACAGCGAACGCTCCTCTTGTTGAGCACCTGTACCTAGCGCCAATGAGACCCTTCAACAGAGAACGCTCCTCTTGTTGAGCCCCTGTACCTAGCGCCAATGAGACCCTTCAACAGAGAACGCTCCTCTTGTTGAGCCCCTGTACCTAGCGCCAATGAAACCCTTCAACAGAGAACGCTCCTCTTGTTGAGCCCCTGTACCTAGCGCCAATGAGACCCTTCAACAGAGAACGCTCCTCTTGTTGAGCCCCTGTACCTAACGCCAATGAGACCCTTCAACAGAGAACGCTCCTCTTGTTGAGCCCCTGTACCTAGCGCCAATGAGACCCTTCAACAAAGAACGTTCTCCTAGTGTAGCTCTTGTACCTACAATGCGCATCTCCAGATTGAATCCATCGTAAAACCGTCAATACAATTGATGGCCCCTTCGGACCATCTCTCTCTGTCTCTTGTTAAAGCCGTAGTTTTGGTAATAAAATTCCTACCATCCACAATTTTCTCGCCCAAAATTCCAGCGGAGAGCGCCTAAAATATTCCTCTTCTAACGTCTTGGATCCAATTGATGGGCTTATCTATCTGGAGTGCCGATCTTATTAGGGATGGTTCTGATGGCGGAGGAGTTCCTGTTGAGGAAGGTTTTGTTGTGTCGAAGGCTGAGGATCAATAACAATCAGACAGTTTTGGTTCTGATTGATAAAAATCTGCTTAGTCTTTTTATTCTGAACGTGGAAAGATTGATAATGGGCAGCTTCTGAGGAAGAGACTGTGACCTGCATACTGGCATGTGGTCTTCAACTGACAGTTGGGTGGTATGAAGATGGACTAAGTTATGAAATTGGTGCCTATTTTCTCAGTAAACTATTTGTAAATCGTAGAGCACAGTTTTTTAGACTGTCTTTTGCTGCTTTTATTCATACACAAACAATAAATAATTTCAAAGATATAAGGATACAAGATCAAAATGAACTTTAGTATTGCATTCGTAATGATTGACCAATCCACTTGCTCCGCAGTATAGATTGACCAATCAACTTGCTCCTCAGAATAGATTAACTAATCAACTTTCTCCTCAGTATAGATTGACCAATCAAGTTGCTCCTCAGGATAGATTGACCAATCAACTTCCTCCGCAGTATAGATTGACTGATCAACTTGCTCCTCAGTATAGATTGACTAATCAACTTGCTCCTAAGTATAGATTGACCAATCCACTTGCTCCTCAGTATAGATTGACCAATCCACTTGCTCCGCAGTATAGATTGACCAATCAACTTGCTCCTCAGAATAGATTAACTAATCAACTTGCTCCTCAGTATAGATTGACCAATCAACTTGCTCCTCAGTATAGATTGACCGATCAACTTGCTCTTCAGTATAGATTGACTGATCAATTTGCTCCTCAGTATAGATTGACTAATCAACTTGCTCCTCAGTATAGATTGACCAATCAACTTGCTCCTCAGTATAGATTGACCAATCAACTTGCACCTCAGTATAGATTGACCAATCAACTTGCTCTTCAGTATAGATTGACCAATCAACTTGCTCCTCAGTATAGATTGACCAATTAACTTGCTCCTCAGTATAGATTGACCAATCAACTTGCACCTCAGTATAGATTGACCAATCAACTTGCACCTCAGTATAGATTGACCAATCAACTTGCACCTCAGTATAGATTGACCAATCAACTTGCTCCTCAGTATATATTGACCAATTACCGACCACCACATTGATTTATGTTGATTGTTCAATTGCCTCCGACTCAAGCGTTAACGCCGTTATGATATGATTATGTTCACATCGGATGTGTACATTTTTTGGTCGTAGCGCGTAGTTGGCTTCCGCGGTTG
Organism: Gammarus roeselii; assembly: GCA_016164225.1. Lineage (NCBI taxonomy): Eukaryota > Metazoa > Arthropoda > Malacostraca > Amphipoda > Gammaridae > Gammarus > Gammarus roeselii. The sequence continues at coordinate 9,147 of SDVV010017462.1, forward strand.
GAGCGGGTGCCTAATGTTATGACGGTAGTATGCATAGTGCAAGCAATTGCTTTCAATTCAATGTCCGAATGGGTAACATAAAATATAGGCAATAAGATATATCTGTTGTCTAGCATATATTGTCATAAAAAAAGCGACTGGAGTTATATGAGAATCGGTTTTTAATGACCGATCTTTGCAAGAAGAAATTGATTCTACCTCGTTGGCGGCAAGACGGTTTCGTTTCGCACGCGGTAACGACAGTTTCTCATCATTCCTACCAATTTCGATGAAAAATCTCGTTACTGAAATTGTTCGTAGTCAAGTGTAACATTAAGATAGGTGTAACATGAGTACTTTGAAAAACATCAAATAGTAAGATAGATCACTGTAAGGTTTCATTATTATGTGGACTATAGTTGAATGGATTTCATTCTTTCATTGAGCTTACCAATTTTATTACAGCGATTTTTTCAACGTATAAATGTAACCAATTTTAAAGTGAAAAATCAAGTATGTTGTCGAATTCCTGATCCAAGTTGGTTAGAGCAACGGATAGTAGTTTCGCAAAAAAACTGAAGATGCCTTCGCCAATAACGATTGGCCTGTTTTAGGGCAGCTACGGTAGCGATTTTTTTATGATTGATATATGAACTCATCGACAATCATATTGATATTAGTTCTAAAGAAGCTTTATCCAGATAAAGTACCATCAGAATTTTATTTATAAAGTCAAATTACGCGGGACGAAAGGAGAGTTTATTTTTTCGTCTGCAGACTAACCAATAACGAATTTTCTTTCGCACCGGTAATAAAATTGCAACTACCGTATTGAAAAAAAAGCGTTCAAATTTCTAAGTGGTCTAATAAGTATTAACTTCGTTTTATTCTTACCCAAGCGATTGCCATGGGAGCCGTGAACCTTTATTTATTGATCGTATTGCCCTACACTCTTCTATTTTTTTTTCTGCCAGCAATCAACTAAGTGACTGATTTAAACAGATTCACGCCGGTTTTGTAAGTGAACGCCTCCTGATTGATGCCTCTCGTGCCCTGCGCTTTTTATCGGTTCCACTGTTCGCACATTGCTATGGTATTTACCGGGTTGCCTTGAATTGTTAGCGAGGTTCGGTCGTACTGAAAGACAAAGGAAGATAGATTGCTCTGTCGAACCGACTGCCTAGACACGGCATGTTTTGGAGAACTTTCTAGACATTTTTTCCCGTTTTTCTTGATGTCCCGAACTTTTTTATGAAGTTTTTGAGATTGTTTTTCCTTTCTTTGTCTCGTTCACTCAAACGGAGTTGGAGACAAATAATTTCTCGTTGTCAACGGACGTAATTGGTGTGCGGGGCCAACGGGCCAGCTGTGTCGACAGGTCCTGGAGGGCCAGCTGAGTCGACAGGTCCTGGAGTGCCAGCTGTGTCGACAGGTCCTAGAGTGATGTAGAAAAATTAGCCAATCCCTTCCAGTGTTGAAGTTTCTGGCCTTATCGATGGGCTCGAAATTGATGACCTAATGATCTGATAGTGTCAACAGTGACACTATCAGTAGATTACGTTGATTATTTAGACCTATTTCTCCTTCTATGCCCACATTGATGATTATACTAAAGGTAATACAAATCGTTTCATATCAGCAAAACCTTTATCATTTTTATTACGTGTTAATGCTCTTTATTTTATATGAATATATTCTAAGCTGAAATGGAATGGGACCGTCCAAGTTAAAGTGTTCTGCTACACAACTTCCAGAAATGTGGAAGCTAATGCCATTTGCATGTATGAATACGCAATCGGGATGTGATCATGTGATGGCGAGTTCAGTTTCCAAGATCTGGGTTGTGATGTTCTTAAACTGCATTACATTTTTATATAATAAGAATTTTAGCCAATTCCCGCAATATTCAATATGAAAGTTATTCACGACATGACATGTAATGATTTCATTCAAACCTTTAATTTGCTGCCATTTACATTACCCTACGGAGAGAAGCCGCGCCATGTCAAATCAGGCGAGCGAGGGGATCAGTTTAGTTTATGATTTTTTTCGACTTATTTGTACATGACTGGTACTCAAAATCTAGTTGCTTAATTGATTCACACAGGCCTAAAAAATCGAAAATATATATCAAAGGATTCTTAGTAATACCAGCGACACCAGCAGTTTGGCCTAGGACACAAATCAGACGCGGATTGGTGCGTGGTTGGTGCGTGATTGGTGCGTGGTTGGTGCGTGATTGGTGCGTGGTAAGTGCGTGATTGGTACGTGGCTGGTGCGCGATTGGTGCGTGGCTGGTGCGCAGTTTATAGTTGCCTACGTAAGATCACATAACAATTAACAGCACAAAATATTGATTACCACTTTGAAATCACATATCAATTAGTACACGTTCAAAATAACCACAATTTAGGAATCCAAAAGATTAATGTTTATAGTTGTCAGAACCTTTGAAATATGATCATTTGAACTGTAATTCAAACCAAGCTTTTTCTCAAAGCATTAATAACATTCATACCTCCTTCACACACTCTGAAGCAGTTAAACAGAACAAACCATTGCAAGTGCTGTCTGTCTAAATTTGAATCTCCATGTAACATTCTCTACATAAGAACCTTGTATTTACTAGGAAGCCCTGCGCGTCATCGATATAAGAACCTTGTATATACTAGGAAACCCTCTGAGGTATCGATATAAGAACCTTGTATATACTAGGAAGCCCTTCGCGTCATCGTCATAAGAATCTTGTATATACTAGGAAGCCTTCCGCGTCATCGATATAAGAACCTTGTATTTACTAGGAAGACCTCCGCGTCATCGATAGAAGAACCTTGTATATGCTAGGAAGCCCTCTGCGGTACCGATATAAGAACCTTGTATATACTAGGAAGCCTTCCGCGTCATCGATATAAGAACCTTGTATATACTAGGAAGCCCTCCGCGTCATCGATATAAAAACCTTGTATATACTAGGAAGCCCTCTGCGGTATCGATATAAGAACCTTGTATATACCAGGAAGCCCTCCGCGTCATCGATATCAGAACCTTGTATATACTAGGAAGCCCTCTGCGGTATCGATATAAGAACCTAGTATATACTAGGAAGCCCTCCGCGCCATCGATATCAGACGACACATCTGCACTTGAGCCGATTTTAATAATCTCAATACACTGAAATGGCGTCCTGAAGAGGTCAGGATTCATATTTGCTTTTCATCAATTGGCATAAACTGTCCATCTCAGAACAACTACAGGAAGGTTGCAGAGCTCAAGCTTACTGCGAAGAGGGCCGTAGGCCTACGAACAATGGTTAAGTGAAGTTTGTTGATGAGTAGTATTAAAAGACGAAAGAAAAGATATTTTCCTCACAAGTAATTCAACTTAACATTTCTTCTTGATGAAAGGGATGTACGTTTTTTATCTAAGTTTACACATGGATAAAGAATCCTCAGAAGAATTTTATGAACAAATGATCGTTAACGAAATTTCTTTCACTTATGCACGAATAGTGCAGAAGTGAAACTATTCGAGTAGAAGTGTAAGAATGCGGATGATCCGCGTCCGTTCCTCGGATGCGGATGATAAATATGACATCCGCGCGGATGCTGATGGGAATATTTCACTGTATTAACATCATGTATCATGTATAAAAAGATTCTTTACTTGATAGTTACCTCTTCGTTAATAGATTGTAAGCCACCATTTCGCGTAATCAATTGATGAATGTCGTAAAAATTGCACGAACAGATATCATCCGCGCTTATCAGACATTCGGAGATACATTTATTGTTTAATGATTTGTAAACTACTCTCCCTGTTAAGGTATCCTGTCTACGTTACAGAACGGAGCTTTACATATATACGGTCACTTTAGTCTGAAATTAAATTTCTTCCACAAACAGTTGACGATGTTATGGGTTTAGTCGAAACAGTCTAGGGTTCCAGTCCTGGGTGAGCCGAGTCTGTTAGTGGTGTGACGTCACCAACGGAGGCCATGAGATAAGTCACAAAATGGCGGAGCTCGAGTGAAGTTACGCTTGATTAGTTTCTTTTGTATTCGTAAGGTATGTGAAATACACCTAATGAAAGGGTAAGTGCTTTTAATAATGACACGTGTAGGGTAGTATTCATTAAATAATTATCAAAGTACCATTAAATGTTAATTTAACTGCTTGTATAACGAACGAAATCAGGCAGTGCAAAACAGGTGGCAGGTTGTTTGCAGCTATACCAAGCTTTACAGTGTTGGTACCTAATGATAACAGGCGGCAGGTTGTGTGCAGCTATACCAAGCTATACCGTGTTGGTACCTAATGAAAGCAGGCGGCAGGTTGTGTGCAGCTATACCAAGCTGTACAGTGTTGGTACCTAATGAAAGCAGGCGGCAGGTTGTGCGCAGCTATACCAAGCTATACAGTGTTGGTACCTAATGATAACAGGCGGCAGGTTGTGTGCAGCTATACCAAGCTATACAGTGTTGGTACCTAATGATAACAGGCGGCAGGTTGTGTGCAGCTATACCAAGCTATACAGTGTTGGTACCTAATGATAACAGGCGGCAGGTTGTGTGCAGCTATACCAAGCTATACAGTGTTGGTACCTAATGATAACAGGCGGCAGGTTGTGTGCAGCTATACCAAGCTATACAGTGTTGGTACCTAATGATAACAGGCGGCAGGTTGTGTGCAGCTATACCAAGCTATACAGTGTTGGTACCTAATGATAACAGGCGGCAGGTTGTGTGCAGCTATACCAAGCTATACAGTGTTGGTACCTAATGATAACAGGCGGCAGGTTGTGTGCAGCTATACCAAGCTATACAGTGTTGGTACCTAATGATAACAGGCGGCAGGTTGTG